>NIVC01004400.1:0-47037 GCA_002269645.1 Macrostomum lignano
TTGCAAATCAATTTGATTTTGAATAGATAGCTAAATTATGAGCAGTTTATTCAGAAAATCTTAGACTAAGGGAAAATAATGTAAAAACTTTTTTTTAAACACGCAAACTGTAATTCTACATTTGTTAATCCAAAGTTCTGTACGAATCAGAACTTCAGACGCAGTAAATTTATTTGAATTTTTTTGCTTTTAATCAGGGAATTTACCTTTATCATAAGATATTGCTATCTTGATAGTGGGACATAGAATTTGACAGTTTTATGATAAATTATTTCTTGTAATTCTTGGTCGGTCGCTACCTTAACGCTAAGTTCTTAGCTTTTTAAGAGTTTGAGTGCCCCTATAGTAAAGCTAGTTAAACACATAGTCTTGGTATTAAAAACTGACATGAATAATTATTGCTTTAAGTAAAAAACAAAATAAAAAAACAGTCAATCGACAACGCAATTTTACTTTTATGAACGTTGATGAAAGCACTTGCAAGCTGAAGCTATATACATGTATAACATGAGACTAAATTTTTCCCATATCGAATGATTGTTATATATTATAACTATGTTAGTAAGATATTATATATATTCATTTAATGAATTCCACAGTCACAGTTGTAATGTAAAAAGCAAAGCGCCTCCTCACCGCTCAATCGTTAATCGATACAAAAAACTATTTTGCTAAAAAAGAATTTAAAGGTTAACCGATGCAAAGTTTCTAGTGTAAACTTGGCTTCAGAAACAGACTTTTTAACTAAAACTATTTTTTAACAGCGAAAATAGCTTTGAGACGTTTTGGAAGAGCTTTTATCTTAAAATTATATATTTCCAACACATGAATATGCAGTATTTGTTTTAACGTTAAAGTAAACTCAAGCCGCTATTAAGAGAACACAAGATCTTTTTTACCTCGAACTCACCTTATCTAAAAACATACATGACTGGATTTTTAAAATATGTGATGAGAAAAATTAACTCGAGTTATGAACGGCTATGCACACGTCAGGGTGGCTATATTTCAAGGGTATGCAATTTTGAAACGTTATATAAAGCCTGGCCTCTATAGTCATCTTGCCTTTTAGAATGAATGGAATTTAAGCAAAAATTCCTGAAATAAAAATAACGCAATAAAATATACATATACAATGGTGGAACTTTAATTTTCTATTGAAATTGATATTGTTCTGAAATTGTCCAATAAACTAGTGGACAAAATGAGTGATTGTATGGACCCACATACATGTGTTATTAATATAATGTGGTTTTTAAGCTATTTTAAGTTACATGTATACTGTACATGCACAGTCACTAAAGTTACATCTGTGTCTTGTTTAAGAATCGAAATTTAATACTTTATCTACAATTCTATTGCTAGAGCAGTTTCTTTTTTCAGCACACGTGTAAACTATTGAAAGCAAACTTAATTCGTACCAGAAATCATGCACAAACTTCAAGAAGTGCCAAGTTTTCGTCCCATACCTTTCTCTATATGGGCTGAGAATCTGAGATACACACGAATTGCAGCAAATACTCATTTTGATCTTCCCTCCTGGCTCCAGGCAGCTGCATGCAGCAAACAGCTTCAGTAGTGAGCATGCACTTTATTTACCATCTGTGCATTTATTTCCCTAGACGGCGCGGCAGCTTTCATTTGCTATTTGTTTGCGGCTCCTAGAAATTAGTCTGTGTGCGAACCTGCAAAATGGCATTAGAAGTTAAGCAACGCTAGTGCTTCAACTTATAGCCGCTCCTCTGAATAGTGGAATTGTGAAACAGCCCCCGGAGCGCAGAGAAGCCATGGTCTCCGTTGCTTACGACTGTGTCAACCTCAACCACACGATCGACAAGGTGGCCAAGTGGATGGCCACGTCCGACTCGCAGGTCTGCCTGTTTGCAGACGACAATTCTGTCTCCATTCTGTCATCGCCGTCAACTACAAACTCGGCGGGCGAGCAGGGCCGACAGGTGCTAATAGACCGGCTGAAGAGCGACGCGGTGAGCCGCATGAAGTCGCTGCTCCGGAGCACGGCCAGCCAGGAAAACAACCATAACGAGTTCAAGAGGAAGTCCAGCGACAGGCGCGCCGCCGCTATGGACGCGTGCAGCTCTAACAGCTCCGGCGCGACACCGAACCGGAACCAGAACAACGAGGCCACGGCACCGAGGCGGAGCACCGCGCGCAAGACGCACTCGGACAGCCGGCACAGGCGCCAGTCGCAGCCGTCCAACAGCCACTCGGTTGCCATGCAGCGCAAGGACAGCGGCGACGGCAGCGGCGACTTCAAGGAGGACAAGTACCTCGAGCGCATCATCGAGCGGGCCACGCAGGAGATTCGAGTCGCAATCTACAAGCTCAGCGCCGAGAACAAGCTGCCGGAGAAGTGCCACCTCAAGATGAAGCTATCCATCAAGCCACAGCGGGCAGCCAGCGAAGCCAACAGCCCAAAGGAGCAACACGGCCGGCATCGAGGCGGCGCCCGCGGCAGCCGGGGCGAGGACGAAGGACGCCAACGCGTCTCAAACTCCGAGCGTCACAGGACCTCAGGGAGAGACGGCGAGGGCAGGTCGGACCGGGAGAAGCGGGCCAGCTCGACGTCAAACAAGCGGGAGCACCGCCAGCAGCGGAAGGACAAGCGGAAGCACTGAGCCGCCAACTCGCGAGCCATCAAGACGCCATTGGAGCCTAATAAAACCTTTTGAAGTCTTGAAGCCGTGCCTCTGAACATGGTTTATTTACCAATCAGAATATACCTACAGCTCTTTGAAAAATTGAAACATAAAATACGTTTAGCGCTGACCTACCCTTCAGACCTCCCTTGGAAAAGTTCTACGAGCCAATATTAACTATCCAACGCTTTGCCCAACCACCGGGTTCGCACCCTTGCTTTATAGCTGTATTCAGCGCCAACCTTGTATCTAAGCTGTTAAGCATTAGTTTGTTGTGCACTATGAAACACTTGACCTTCCACGAAACCCTCTTTAATAGCTTTTTTAGCTTTTCAATTAGTGCCATTTCGCATTAGGTAACGCATGCTGAGAGCAATGACAGCTATTTTCGTTATTCACATCTGTAAGAAAGGTGACTTGCCTGTTTTTTCAGCTTAAAATACACAATATGCAAAGTGCCTTTTTTACAACATGCCAACTACAGCATAGCGCTCCACTGACTTATTTTTCATAAAGACAGCAGCGATTGATTGCTTGCCGACACAATGGCGCCCCGACTCCCAGTGGCGCCCCGACTCCCAAAGTAGCGCCCCGACTGCAAGAGTAGCTCCCTGGCTGCAAGAGTAGTGCTCTGACTGCAAGAGTAGCGCCCCGACTCCCAGAGCAGCGCCCCGACTCCCAGAGCAGCGCCCCGACTCCCAGAGTAGCGCCCGACTGCCACAGTGGCGCCCCGACTGCCACAGTGACGCCCCGACTGCAACAGTGGCGCCCCGACTGCCACAGTGACGCCCCGATGGCCACAGTGGCGCCCCGACTGCCAGAGTGGCTCCCCGACTGCCAGAGTGGTTCCCCGACTGCCAGAGTGGTTCCCCGACTGCCACAGTGACGCTCCGACTTGTAGAGCGGCGCCCCGACTGCCAGAGTGGTTCCCCGACTGCCACAGTGACGCTCCGACTTGTAGAGCGGCGCCCCGACTGCCAGAGTGGTTCCCCGACTGCCACAGTGACGCTCCGACTTGTAGAGCGGCGCCCCGACTGCCAGAGTGGTTCCCCGACTGTCAGAGTGACGCCCCAACTGCCAGAGTGGCACGCCAACTCCCAGAGTGGCGCCCGACTGCCAGAGTGGCGCCCCGACTTGTGAAGTGGCGCCCCAACTCCCAGAGTGGCGCCCGATTGCCAGAGTGGCGCCCCGACTTGTGAAGTGGCGCCCCGACTTGCAAAAAATCGCAACTTAGAACATAAATCTGTTTTTTTGTCATTTTTTCAGAAAGCAAAAAGGACCACTCGGTCTGAAAGCGATCGAATGGTTAAATAAAACTTTTCTCGTCAGCATCATCCGCTTGTTTATTTGTCGATTTTTAATTAAAACTAAAAAACTCTCGCCAGTGAGCACAGCCAGCGGTATTGTTCAGCAAGGATCGAATGCATCTTGGCTTGGCTCGGGGAAAAGAAGAGATTGGAAGCAATATTTTTTTGTGAAAAAAACTGTCGATGGTACAACAACAGCGCGGGTCAGCCGTCGGCTTGTAGTCCGGGTACAGGGTGCGCACGTGCAGGCTGTCCGGCGGCGACTCGGACTCGAGCAGGCGCCAGTTGACGTCCTCAAAGTAGGAATAGCGGATAACCTCGCGGACCAGAGGCCGGCTCGATGGGTCCTGGCGCAGCAGGGACTTCAACAGTTTGGCCAGGGCCTCGTCCTGGGACCGCGGGGTGGCAGGCGTCGCACAGGTGGAATCGCCATTCGGGCTTGGCGGAGTTGAGAAACTTGCTCCACATGTGCGAGTTCGATGAAATGTAGATCTCGGCGATGAAGAAGCCGAATAGCCAGGCGTCAATTCTTATGAAGGAAATAGCACGGGGCCTTATGAGTATCTGGGATGCAGATTTCTGTCTGCGCCCACCTAAGAGACAGGGCAACCAAGAGACAGGGGCAACCAAGAGACAGGGGCAACCAAGAGACAGGGGCAACCAAGAGACAGGGGCAACCAAGAGACAGGGGCAACCAAGAGACAGGGGCAACCAAGAGACAGGGGCAACCAGGAGAATTGGGCAACCAAGAGACATGGACAACCACCAAGAGGACAAATTTCTGCAAGCGTCACGGCAAAGCTGCAACTAGCGCCAGCAGTCTCACTTGTAATCGTTGACCTTCCCGCCAAGCACCAGGCACTCGGGCGGATAGTACTGCATGGTAGTGACCCGCCGGTTAGGCACATATTCATCTTTATTCGACTTGCACTCGACAGCCAGGCCGAAGTCGGCCAGCTGAGGGACGCCTCGATGATCGATGAGTACATTGTCAGCCTTGATGTCCTTGTGGCAGATGCTGATCTTGTGCAATCTGAACACGGCGTCGATGATGCAGGAGATGTAATATTTGATGAAGCGCGATGGCAGTATGCCCACCTCGCGTTTGATCACCTGCCAGAAAGGCGGAATTAGTCGTTTAATAATGTCACATGAGCTGTCAGCAATGGTCGAAATTAAATAGATTATTATATAAATAAACAATGTAATGTAATAACAGTCTTCATCAAAAGACACAACATAAATTCTTCATGCAGTCTTCATCATAAGACATGACGACCCTAAGGTCTCACACAAGACACGACCTTAAGGCGTTACCCCAAGGCACGACCTCAAGGCCTCACCCCAAGACACGACCTCAAGGTCTCACCCCAAGACACGACCTCAAGGTCTCACCCTCAAGACACGACCTCGACCTCAATGTCTCACCCCAAGACGCGACCTCAAGGCCTCACCCCAAGACACGACCTCAAGGCCTCACCCCAAGATACGACCTCAAGGCCTCACACCAAGACACGACCTCAAGGACTCACCCCAAGATACGACCTCAAGGCCTCACACCAAGACACGACCTCAAGGCCTCACCCCAAGACACGACCTCAAGGCCTCACCCCAAGATACGACCTCAAGGCCTCACACCAAGACACGACCTCAAGGTCTCACCCCAAGACACGACCTCAAGGTCTCACCCTCAAGACACGACCTCGACCTCAATGTCTCACCCCAAGACGCGACCTCAAGGCCTCAACCCAAGACACGACCTCAAGGCCTCACCCCAAGGCACGACCTCAAGGCCTCACCCCAAGACACGACCTCAAGGCCTCACCCCAAGACACGACCTCAAGGTCTCACCCCAAGACACGACCTCAAGGTCTCACCCTCAAGACACGACCTCGACCTCAATGTCTCACCCCAAGACGCGACTTCAAGGCCTCAACCCAAGACACGACCTCAAGGCCTCACCCCAAGACACAACCTCAAGGCCTCACCCCAAGGCACGACCTCAAGGCCTCACCCCAAGACACGACCTCAAGGCCTCACCCCAAGGCACGACCTCAAGGCCTCACCCCAAGGCACGACCTCAAGGCCTCACCCCAAGACACGACCTCAAGGCCTCACCCCAAGACACGACCTCAAGGTCTCACCCCAAGACACGACCTCAAGGTCTCACCCTCAAGACACGACCTCGACCTCAATGTCTCACCCCAAGACGCGACTTCAAGGCCTCAACCCAAGACACGACCTCAAGGCCTCACCCCAAGACACAACCTCAAGGCCTCACCCCAAGGCACGACCTCAAGGCCTCACCCCAAGACACGACCTCAAGGCCTCACCCCAAGGCACGACCTCAAGGCCTCACCCCAAGGCACGACCTCAAGGCCTCACCCAAGACACGACCTCAAGGCCTCACCCCAAGACACGACCTCAAGGCCTCACACCAAGACACGACCTCAAGGCCTCACACCAAGACACGACCCCAACTGTCCACACAGTCCTCACCTTAAGAGACGAATGCTTGGCCTTGTACATGACTGAAATGAAGAACTTATCAGTCATATAATAGACTAGAAGGTGCGATATAAAACGCGATTCGCGTTGCGCAATGACTTGCAGATCAGCTTTAAGTTGGTAACGCTCCATTCGGGCCTTGCAGGAGCTGTGCATGCACACTTTCATAGCCAGACTGGACGAGTGCTGGCGTCGGCGAACAAATAGAACGAAACCCTGGCCTGAAGTGTCAGTTTTTATAGCATTATCAATTTAATCTTCTCCACAGACTGCTATAACACTCGTGCTCGTAACTGATTGAAGCCTACTGGTAAATAATAGCAATTAAAAATTCACAATTGCCTGGATCAGTCACTTTGGCCGAAGCCAGTGCAATGAGCTTTTATTCCCTCATTAGGCCTTACCACCAACGAATATCCGACGATCCTTCCGCTGCAGCACGTACTCGGGCATCTGCCATTTCTTAGCCCCGTCGGCGTACCTAACCGAGTCGGACACGACCTCGGCAAACAGATCGTTGATATTTAGCGTGCTGACAACCTTCATGAACTCCTTCTTGTCCATGTTGGCCCAGTCTATTTTCAGGTTGTGATTATTGGCGTCGCTGTTCTTAACGCAGCCGATTCCACGCGACGGCCCCTGATCGAGGTCCGACGCGGCCAAGTCGTGGGAGAAGCTGAAGCAGATGCCTCGGGCGGAGCTACGGTTTGTGTAGACCAGGGCGGGGCCCGCCGACGCCTCCCTGTGCAGGACGACAGCGCTGGCGGCGGTGCTGGCATCGTCGTTGCAGCAATCTTCTGCAGGCTGATTGTTCAGCTCCACTAGGGGGGGCAGCTTCCTTTGTCGGTGAGCCCCGTCTCGCATTTCAATGCTCCTCCTTTTCATGTCGGGGATTGAAGGGGGAGCCAATTTTTGGCGATTGAGAAACAAATAGAGGACTTCGGTCAGCGGTCCGTCAGCATGCTCAGCTATTAGCGCTAATTGGCAAGTCAGCTGCAGCCCCGAATCGTACGCTTAATAAGCTAAACTGAAATAGGGGAAATATCTTCTTATGCTCCTAATAACGCATATATTTAATAAGTAGATACGTGAGGAAGCTTATTTGCGGGCGTCGGAATCGAATCCTGCCATAGACACTAGCGAGTCTTGCGAACAGACAGTGGCGCTTCTTTAGAAGTGAGTTTTATAATTTATGTCAATTGAGAAAAGTCTTGAATTGGTATACAGTACTTTCTTTAATCGAACAGCCCCCCAAAACACATGCATTCCATACGTGCCAACACCAGAATCCAGAAGTCTACATGATCGAACACACGTGCACGCAAGACAGCAATCGACCAAAAAAACTAAAAAATAAGGCGATGCCAATTTAGGAAGAATCCTTGTTTTTCCTCTTAGCGTAAAAATTCAATGATTATTCCATCTAAAAAATAATTATTTTACTGACAGCAGTTGACAGCAGGTTCCAAAATAATTCATTTTTTTAGCATGCGCTGAAATTAATTTGAAAACATGCTCACCGATATGTATCGAAAAATATGTAAGTGCGTACACATCGTAGGTGTTTATGAAGCACTGCTGATTCTTTTTACATACGCAACACTGATATACGATCATTGATTTTTTCTGTGCAAAAACTTACAAAGATAAGGTAAACCGTAACAAAATGGGGCGAATGCGTCAAACTTATTTTGTGGCAAAAAGTGAGCCTCTAGGGAGGATCGAACTCCCGACCCCTGGTTTACTAGACCAGTGCTCTAGCCACTGAGCTATAGAGGCGGTGATGAGGGACAGCAAAATTATACTTTTTATACATACATTTCCTGTGAACTATTTTAACCTGAAAGTTCCAAGAAATCGCCAATTTCACGTGCTGACACGTGCAAAGCCAAAGCTTATTAAGAGAGTGGAACTTAATTCTGACAAACTCCACAAGGCATCATAGGCCTAAGCATACGAGTAGTCGGGTACTAGCGCTCGTAACTGCTTTGGTTTCTAATTTTACTCATATTAAGTTGATAACCGTAATCGCATCATGCCGATCATGGTCATGCTATGCTACATGCTAGGGTAGCTGAGCTGGTAATTCTAAACACCAGCGGGCTCCTAGCCTAGCCCAAGCCGTGTTGGGCGGGCGTCGGCGACCCCTAGGATGTAATTTTAATGCACTCTTATTATGGTATAGTATAGGCATATAGTATAGCCAGTTTTAAATATGATAAGAATAATTATTTTAAGATAGGCCTACACCTATTTAGGCCAATGTCTAGAGGGTAGAGATCTTTTTAATTTCTTAGGACTTAGGCCTACCTACAGTACATTAGGTATAGTATACAAAGGCTATGGTTTGTATACTATAGCTAATCAGTGCTAGCTAGTCAGTGCTAGTGCTAACTATACTCTATAGACTATAGTATGATAATAGCATAACCAGGGCAGCAATTGTCAAGTTCCAATTGTTAAATTATTTTGACTCTAGAAAAATTTTTAAAGCTTTCCTAATATAAGAGTGCAAAATTAAGTATGGAACTTAATACGCGTAATATATGGAAAATTTATACTTATAGAAGCCTAGTCTTACACTCTTAGACATACTTGCAAATTGCTTTTGCTAACTAGTGCCTATATGGCTATGCCTATGCTATAACAAATCTATGAATTAGACTTAGACTAGGGGGCCTAAGTCTTAGACTAGGCCTAGGGCCTAGACCTAACTATTATTTGCCTTTTGCAATTAGAAACCTAAGTATTAGTCCAACTAGAAGGGTAAAGAAACAGTTGCCCTCCCCTTAAAGCAGAGACTTAAAAAATCAAAGGAAGACCAAGCAAATAGAGCCACTTCCTTCCCCTTGGCTTGGGTCCTTACCTTCTAGAATCCCCCCCTCCTTAACAAATTTCTATTTGTGCTACTAGGCCTAAGGCTAATGAATTAATCATGTTTAAAATTTGAATTTTGAATTTTGCACTCGGTAGGCCTATGTATAGATTTGATCATTTTTAAAGATAAAGTCAATCATATACATATATAATATAGGCCTAGACTGATAGATAAAAACAATATATAGGCTCAAGCCAATAAGCCATATAATTTTTATATGCACTTAGGATAGTATAAGTAGGGGCCTATGCATTTTGGTTGGCTAATTTAATTAAATTAATATTATAATATCCATTTCAGAAATGATAGAATATTTTGGCAACAAAATGAATTATTTGCATTAATAAATTTTTAAACTAAGTATATTACTATTAGTAATAAGCCAAAGGAACCATTACCTATAGCTTGAGCACTATGGCTATGGATAAGCCTAATACAATGAAAGATATTGTGGAAGATATTAATGTAAGTTGAAACTTTTTATCAAATATTTTTATCCTTCATAGTTAATCTAGGTACATGTATTTAGCCAAATATATAAGTCCTTAAGCTCAACTGTGATTATGTTTTAGGCCCAGTCTGCAGTCATTGCAAGAAATTACCAAGGTTTGCAAGACTCTAACACATTGGAACTAAGTGATATTGCTTTGTAAGTGATACTTGTTTATATATTTAATCAGTTTTAAAATATTAGTTTGAGTTGAGATTATCTTTTAATTATCTGTTTGAGATCTCTCTCTCTCTCTTTTTCTATGATCATCAGTATTGGATCTCTTGTCATTCTCAGTGTGGGATCTCTTGTCATCTTCAGTGTGGGATCTCTTGTCATCCTCAGTGTGGGATCTCTTCTCTTGTCATCTTCAGTGTGGGATCTCTTGTCATCCTCAGTATGGGATCTCTTGTCATCTTCAGTGTGGGATCTCTTGTCATCCTCAGTGTGGGATCTCTTGTCATTCTCAGTGTGGGATCTCTTGTCATCCTCAGTGTGGGATCTCTTGTCATCCTCAGTATAGGATCTCTTGTCATCCTCAGTGTGGGATCTCTTGTCATCCTTAGTGTGGGATCTCTTGTCATCCTCAGTGTGGGATCTCTTGTCATCCTTAGTGTGGGATCTCTTGTCATCCTCAGTGTGGGATCTCTTGTCATTGTCAGTGTGGGATCTCTTGTCATTCTCAGTGTGGGATCTCTTGTCATCTTCAGTATGGGATCTCTTGTCATCCTCAGTGTGGGATCTCTTGTCATCTTCAGTGTGGGATCTCTTGTCATCCTCAGTGTGGGATCTCTTGTCATCCTTAGTGTGGGATCTCTTGTCATCCTCAGTGTGGGATCTCTTGTTATCCTCAGTGTGGGATCTCTTGTCATCCTCAGTGTAGTATCTCTTGTCATTGTCAGTGTGGGATCTCCTGTCATCCTCAGTATGGGATCTCTTGTCATCCTTAGTGTGGGATCTCTTGTCATCCTCAGTGTGGGATCTCTTGTCATCCTCAGTATAGGATCCCTTGTCATCCTCAGTATGGGATCTCTTGTCATCCTCAGTGTGGGATCTCTTGTTATCCTCAGTATGGGATCTCTTGTCATCCTCAGTGTGGGATCTCTTGTCATCCTCAGTGTGGGATCTCTTGTCATCCTCAGTGTGGGATCTCTTGTCATCCTCAGTGTGGTATCTCTTGTCATCCTCAGCATGGGATCTCTTGTCATCCTCAGTGTGGGATCTCTTGTCATCCTCAGTGTGGGATCTCTTGTCATCCTTAGTGTGGGATCTCTTGTCATCCTCAGCATGGGATCTCTTGTCATCCTCAGTGTGGGATCTCTTGTCATCCTCAGTGTGGGATCTCTTGTCATCCTCAGCATGGGATCTCTTGTCATCCTCAGTGTGGGATCTCTTGTCATCCTCAGCATGGGATCTCTTGTCATCCTCAGTGTGGGATCTCTTGTCATCCTCAGTGTGGGATCTCTTGTCATCCTTAGTGTGGGATCTCTTGTCATCCTTAGTGTGGGATCTCTTCTCATCCTCAGTGTGGGATCTCTTGTCATCCTTAGTGTGGGATCTCTTGTTCTCATTCTCAGATCCTCAGTGTGGATGTCTTGTCACCATTCTCTAGAAATAGAAATCAGTATCACTAACACCCACCCCACCTCCGGCAGTGCTCCATCAGGTGCAGTTGCAACAGGCTCTCCCGGCACCTCGAACAGCGGCAGTCCTGCCAACAGTTGGGGCAGCCAAAAGCCTCAGGGCAGTTCCAGCGGCAGCAATAATTGTTGCACAGCTGTCACAGCCTACCTACTGCACATTAGGCCGAGGTATGAATATGATACCTGTGACTGATCACTTTTGATAATTTTTCATGCCATTGCTCCCTTGCGCCAAATTTTCAGCTGTCTTGTGCACCCCGAAGTTCAGCGGCACAGCAGGTTGATTCTGGTAGCCACGCTTTTCTGCCTAGTTGGTGCAGGTTAGTTAAGCTAGTGCAATAGTGACAGGGTTCACATGCCTAGGTTCTGTGACTACTTTTCCATCCAATAGCAACTTACATGTGTGTGTGTTGTCAATAGAAACGACCAGGTTCGCATGCTGTAGGTAGCTATAGAAGTGGCGCCCCTGATTCCCAAAGTGGCGCCCCTGACTCCATCCGAAAGTGGCACCCCTGACTACATCCGAAAGTGGCGCCCCTGACTCCATCTGGAAGTGGCGCCCCTGACTCCCGAAGTGGCGCTTTTGACTCCATCCGAAAGTGGGCGCCCCTGACTCCATCCGAAAGTGGCGCCCCTGACTCCCAAAGTGGCGCCCCTGACTCCCAAAGTGGCGCCCCTGACTCTATCTAAAAAG
Source organism: Macrostomum lignano (assembly GCA_002269645.1). Lineage (NCBI taxonomy): Eukaryota > Metazoa > Platyhelminthes > Macrostomidae > Macrostomum > Macrostomum lignano. The sequence continues at coordinate 12,178 of NIVC01004400.1, forward strand.
TGGCGCCCCTTACTCCATCTAAAAAGTGGGCGCCCCTGACTCCATCCGAAAGTGGCGCCCCTGACTCCATCCGAAAGTGGCGCCCCTGACTCCCAAAGTGGCGCCCCTGACTCTATCTAAAAAGTGGCGCCCCTTACTCCATCTAAAAAGTGGCGCCCCTGACTCCATCTAAAAAGTGGCGCCCCTGACTCCATCTAAAAAGTGGCGCCCCTGACTCCATCTAAAAAGTGGCGCCCCTGACTCCATCTAAAAAGTGGCGCCCCTGACTCCATCTAAAAAGTGGCGCCCCTGACTCCATCTAAAAAGTGTGGCGCCCCTGACTCCCAAATGTGTCGCCCCTGACTCCCAAAGTGGCGCCTCTGACTCTCAAAGTGGCGCCTCTGACTCCCAAAGTGGCGCCCCTGACTCCCAAAGTGGCGCCCCTGACTCCCAAATTGGCGCCTCTGACTCCATCCGAAAGTGGCGCCCCTGACTCCCAAAGTGGCGCCTTTGACTCCCAAAGTGGTGCCTTTGACTCCATCCGAAAGTGGCGCCCCTGACTCCAAAAGTGCACTGGTGACTCCCAGAGTCACTCTGGATGTCATAATAGCAAAGCAACAGCCGCTATCGGCAATGTTTTCAATCGGTATTTCCGCAGTTCTGATAGCCTCGGGTCTGCTAAGCATAGTGCCGGAGCCGCACCCTCTGTTTGGCATCGTGTTCGTTGCCGGCGGATTCGTTATCTTCATCCCGGGAAGTGAGTTCGGCAACATTGATTATTGTCTTTGATTAACATATATTATAGCAATAATTGCAACGGCACCCTGGCGCAACCATTCGGCGTCATTGGCTCTACAACCAGCGCTGACGGCAATTCTGCGCATTTCGCTTGCTCCTGAGCACATGCAAGCGCGCCAATACTGTACGCAGGCACAGCACTCACACACGCTGTCGCAGGGTGTACAGCGGCCCTGACTGTCTAATCGTCAGGCATGTACACTCTCTGTGCCATGGGAGTTGGCCCTCCTGGCTTGTGAATCGCACGACAACCTTCCGGCTAAACTTCGTGCCCAAGCCTCAGATGAATGCGTTTCAGCACGGAATCGAACCAGGGGTCGCGAGAGCCAGATGGCGTTTACCGCTGAGCTGCCCTGCCCCTGAATGTGCTTTACTTAAAGCTTTCAATCCAGTAACTGCTCCCGACTTATGTTAGAGTTAAGGTAGTGCTTTTGACCAAATATTGATAATTCCAACCGCCCTCTCACCGCCCGCAGTCTACTATGTGACCTACGTCATTCGGGCCTATCTTGGTCACGACGGCTATTTGTTCGATCATTTGCCTTCCATGGACTGATCTACCTCACGCCGACATCAGTGTGATTAGAAAGAGCGATCTTTATGTACTCTGGACGATTCGTGCTTTTGAAAGGTTTTGTCAGCTAATAAGCTGACGAGGTAATATGCAATTTATACTCATGCCGTTTACCCTTAAATCGCAGAAATATCCCAGGAATTATTTCTAAACATCGGCATTCTAGTTTTTCATCACTTTTCATTCAACGCGATACGAGTTTTATTCACGTGCATTTTTTGTTAAAAAATAATTCCAATAATTTACATCCCTGAAAATATGCAATAGCCCTCGCATTTTGTTGGAAAAGCTTTTCTATATTTTTATTCCTGATTTTTTGCTTTTCTATCCAGCCTTTCCTGTTTTTATCCGAATAGTACAAAAATTTTGTACTCTCGATTTATGCTACTGTAAGTAGCGAAGTGCATTAATTCTGTCTCTAGGCGTTTGACCGCAGGCCAGAATGCAACAATTAATCGTATTACGAAACTATTTTAAGTTTGCAATCGACTTAAGCCGCTCAGTTTTACAAACTTTTCCAAACTCTATACTTTGTCCATTTTAGTTAAGAAAGGTTTTAGTAACAAGTAAATTATTGTTACAGAAACCGAGCCTTTCGCTTTGGCATTGTATAATAATTGTATTAACAAGCAAGCAGTGTTTTCCAGAATCTCAAAAACTATTGAATTTAACAATTTCAACTGACATACATGTACTGACACTGACATAAATTACCCTTATCCAGACCATCTGTTAGCTGCCAGCTCCTGCACCAGTACATGGGGGGTTGTCCCAGTCTCCCAGTCCATCTGGGGCTGTCACCCCTCCCCAGTCCACCTGGGGCTGTCACCCCTCCCCAGTCCACCTGGGGCTGTCACCCCTCCCCATTCCATCTGTGGGCTGTCATCTCCCCCCTAGCGGAATGGGCGGCACTCGCCTCCCCGCTGCGTCTTCGGACTGCCTTGCAGTTGTCATCTCTCCCCCAATCCATCTGTGGGCTGTCACCCCTCCTTCAGTCAATCTGTGGGCTGTCACCCCTCCTTCAGTCGATCTGCGGGCTGTCACCTCTCCCCCAATCCATCTGTGGGCTGTCACCCCTCCTTCAGTCGATCTGTGGGCTGTCGCCTCTCCTTCAGTCGATCTGTGGGCTGTCACCCCTCCTTCAGTCGATCTGTGGTCTGTCACCCCTCCTTCAGTCGATCTGTGGTCTGTCACCCCTCCTTCAGTCGATCTGTGGTCTGTCACCCCTCCTTCAGTCGATCTGTGGTCTGTCACCCCTCCTTCAGTCGATCTGTGGTCTGTCACCCCTCCTTCAGTCGATCTGTGGTCTGTCACCCCTCCTTCAGTCGATCTGTGGGCTGTCACTCCTCCCCCAATCCATCTGTGAGCTGTCACCACCAGTCCATCTGGCTACCCTTTGATGGGCACTGGTTATATGAATACAAGGTGCCGAGGCCGAGCAACTCAAGCCGTTTACCTATGCATCGGGCGATAAATAAATGAGTTCTTGTCGAAAAAATAAACTCTTATTACGTAATGCATAGTTATTAAAGACCATGATGAACAGAGAAAATTAGGGATTAATAAATAGCCACTGCCATAGATGTGCCGATACGATTATATTGTCATTCAGCGCAAGGCAGTGACAGAGGTCTCAGTTGAGCAAACAGCCAGCCGCTAAAATGGCCGGAATTCGATACAAAAAAACTGAGTAAAAACTTTTGCAGTTATAAAAAACTGCTCACAGCAAAAGCCTCAATTAAGGAAGAAGGATTTGAGAAGTAAATCTTAATACAATACTTAACTATGTTTGCAATGTTTCTGTCATGATTGTAGCGTACGTGTAAATATATTCAGTATGGCGACCCAGCATCTCTCAAAACTAAATTTGGCATTAAATTGCGTAAAAAAGCAGAAAAGTATGGCAATGAAAAAACGCGAAGCGAAGAACAATGCAACATGACAGAAACTAAAGATTTGAATCACGGAATCGGCACCCGCTGTTAAATATTTATAAATAGAAAATCTCTTTAAACAGTAGTAATTTCGGTCGCGCTTTAAAATGGGTCACAATTTTCTAAAGCAGTCTACTCACAGTAGAGTTATTAGGATGAAATTGTGAGATTATGTATGTGAATAAAAATTCTACGTAATTCACGTTTTAAAAATGGGAATTCCGTACTGTATTTGTACTATTTCGACACCCCGCCCTTTGTGACGGATGTGACGCGGAAATGCCAGAAAATAAAGAAAATATTTGGCAGATTTTAACAAGTGATAAGCTAACAGTCTAAAGCTTGTAAGCAGTTAGCAGGCCTGTAAATAAACTTACGGAAGCACAGTAGTCATATAAAGTAGTAGCTGTTTCAAACAGACTACAATAGCTGATTAACATAAATAAAATAAAATTGCATTAGTACAAAGGAATATCGAAAGTTATTAAAGAATAGCGAATAGCAATGCCGTATTGCAGTATAGTGCAGCTTCATACGGGTAGCAAATTCACACGAGTGTCTGGTGAGTGGAAAACCGACTGTGGGGCTGTCTTGGAGGCGGAACCGGAGGCTGCCAATGCTGCTGCTGCAGTCGGTGCTGGTTTTGGTACAGGGGCTGCTGCGGCTGATGCTGTAGGACATGCGGCTGAGGACCTCTCTGAAAGATAGAAAGTAAAACGCTGCTTAACCTGCAGTGCGGTACTGAGGGCGTTTTCGGCTGGTGGGTGTTGGCTGTGCGGTGGTGGGTGCTGGCTGTGGGGCGGTGGGTGCTGGCTGTGGGGCGGTGGGTGCTGGATGCTGGCTACGGGTTGCTGGGTGCTGGTCATGGGTTGCTGGATGCTGGTCATGGGTTTCTGGGTGCTGGTCATAAGGTTGCTGGGTGCTGTCTATGGGTTTCTGGGTGCTGGTCATGGGTTGCTGGGTGCTGTCTATGGGTTTCTGGGTGCTGGTCATGGGTTGCTGGGTGCTGTCTATGGGTTTCTTGGTGCTGGTCATGGGTTGCTGGGTGCTGTCTATGGGTTTCTGGGTGCTGGTCATGGGTTGCTGGATGCTGGTCATGGGTTTCTGGGTGCTGGTCATGGGTTGCTGGATGCTGGTCATGGGTTTCTGGGTGCTGGTCATAGGTTGCTTGGTGCTGTCTATGGGTTGCTGGGTGCTGGTCATAGGTTGCTGGCTGTGGGGTGGGTGTTAGCTGCGGTCAAGGTTTCCGAATAAGTGTAAAATATGCAACAGTTAACCTGCTATATGTAAACATAAAAAGCTCATTCAGCAAAATTGATAAAATTAATAAAAGCTTAAGACGTCTACAACTTTGCTTAACTTGAGGCTTACGAAAATTCAACAAAATCTAATAGGCTTTAAAATGTCTAAAAACTGCTACACACTAACTTGATAGTCACATAAAAATCATTGAGAAATCTCAAATTAGTAAGTCAGCAATGATCTCGAACAATTCCTTCGTTTTTTAGAAACGAGAGCAAGCAATGGAGGAATGCCGCCATGATGCAGTGCATACTGGAGGTTCTGGTAACTCAATTACCATTAAAATCAGTCCTGAAAAAGTTTCAGAGTAAGGTTTAGGAGATTTCACTTTTCTTCTTCTGACAGATGCCTCATCTTTCTGACACCCAACACGCAACAGTGGGTTGCTGACAGAAGTTGCTGGGTTGTCAGAATTATTCTGACAACCACCGTAGTCTAATAACACCCAGATTAGTCTCATAACAACCATATTAGTCTAATGACACACATATTAGTCTAATGACACTAAGATTAGTCTAATGACACTAAGATTAGTCTAATGACACTAAGATTAGTCTAATGAATCAAATAGTAGTCTAATTACACTATAAGATTAGCCTAATGACACCCATATTAGTCTAACAGTACCTATATTAGTCTAAAAACACTTATATTACTCTAATGACACCCAGATTGGTCTAATGACACCCAGATTGGTCTAATGACACCCAGATTGGTCTAATGACACCCATATTGGTCTAATGACACCCATATTGGTCTAATGACACCCAGATTGGTCTAATGACACTATAAGATTAGTCTAATGACACCCAGATTAGTCTAATGACACCTATATTAGTCTAAAAATACCCATATTATTCTAACGATACCAAGATTAGTCTAATGAGACAGATTAGTCTAATGACATCCAACATTGGTTTAATGACAGCCACATAAGTTATCCTGACTCCCGCGTGGACCAACAGACACGGGAACAGGTATATAGTATGTGAGAGCACGCATGTCAGACTTTCTGGGTTGTTAAAAAATGAGCCAGCCTCACCAGCGGCTGGTAGCGCCTGTTGGGGTCGGTTTCTGTGTCTGACACGGCCGCCTGGTAGCTGTTGTTGTGCGAGTGCCTGTAGTTGCCGCCGCTGGGTGGCCTGCGGAATTAACAAAGAATTCCCCATTGGATTGTGAACTTGAAACTGTGAACAGCCAGGATCACAGTGTGAAATCGGCACTGTGAACAGCCAGAATCACAGTGTGAAATCGGCAATGTGAACAGCCAGAATCACAGTGTGAAATCGGCAATGTGAACAGCCAGGATCACAGTGTGAACTCAGTAATGTGAACAGCCAGGATCACAGTGTGAAATCGGCAATGTGAACAGCCAGGATCACAGTGTGAAATCGGCAATGTGAACAGCCAGGATCACAGTGTGAACTCAGTAATGTGAACAGCCAGGATCACAGTGTGAAATCGGCAATCGCAAGAACACAGGATGCGCACCCTTCGCTCAGGTAGTCGCCATACAGGGACCAGCCGGGAGCCGCTGCCCCATGGTCAACTTGGCGCGGCTGCAGTTGCTGGCGGTGGCTCATCGGACTGCGGCCTGCAGCAGCGGCGGCAGCGGCGGCGGCGGCTGCGGCAACAGCGGCGGCGTCGGCGTCAGCGACAGGCCCGGTGCTGTCCTGCGGCACCGGCCCGGAGCTGCGCGGGATGATCTCGGCGCGCGGCGCCGTCAGTCGCAGCCGGCCCCGACCGGTCTGGGCGTCGTAGTTGACGCGAAGTCCCCGATCAGCTGGCAGCTGGGTGAACTCAATCTGGCGCAGCTGCTCCTGGCTGAGGCCGCTCGAGTCCACCCGGTCGTGCCGGATGTGGCTGGGCAGGCCGGAGGAGGCCTCGGCCAGGATCGGCCGCCGACTGCGACCCCCGCCGCTGGCCGCCGCGGAGGAGGCGGAGGCAGCGGGGGCGACGGGGTGGCGACGCCGGGAGCCGGCCTCGCTATTTGAGGGGGAGCGAGGGGGGCGGATTATCGATTAGCGGCATTTATCCTTGTCCATTCCCACTAATCCCTGCCATAGTTATCCCCACTAATCCCTGCCATAGTTATCCCCAGTAATCCCTGCCATAGTTATCCTCATGAATCCCTGCCATAGTTATCCCCACTAATCTCTGTCATAGTTATCCCCAGTAATCCCTGCCATAGTTATCCTCATTAATCCCTGCCATAGTTATCCCCACTAATCTCTGTCATAGTTATCCCCACTAATCCCTGCCATAGTCATCCCCACTAATCCCTGCCATAGTTATCCCCACTAATCTCTGTCATAGTTATCCCCACTAATCCCTGCCATAGTTATCCCCACTAATCTCTGTCATAGTTATCCCCACTAATCTCTGTCATAGTTATCCCCACTAATCCCTGCCATAGTTATCCCCACTAATCTCTGTCATAGTTATCCCCACTAATCCCTGCCATAGTTATCCCCACTAATCTCTGTCATAGTTATCCCCACTAATCCCTGCGATAGTTATCCCCACTAATCCCTGCCATAGTTATCCCCACTAATCTCTGTCATAGTTATCCCCATTAATCTCTGTCATAGTTATCCCCGGTAATCCCTGCCATAGTTATCCCCATTAATACCTGCCATAGTTATCCCATTAATCCCTGTCATAGTTATCCCCGGTAATCCCTGCCATAGTTATCCCCATTAATACCTGCCATAGTTGTCCCCATTAATACCTGCCATAGTTGTCCCCATTAATACCTGCCATAGTTATCACTAATTATCCCTGCCATAGTTATCCCCACTAATCGCTGTCATAGTTATACCCGGTAATCCCTGCCATAGTTTTCCCCATTAATCCCTGCCATAGTTATCCCCAATTATCCCTGCCATAGTTATCCCCACTAATCTCTGTCATAGTTATCCCCACTAGTCATAGTTATCCATATTAATCCTGAGTTCCAAATACCAACAATGCATTTCCCAAAGGCACGAAACCTACTTTAAGTAGTATCAATGAGACTGTGATTGTACTAAAAGAGTAAATTTAAATTGCAAGTTCACAGCAAACATTAATATTGAAGATTAGACATGAAACTTTTGAAACGACTGACTCAACAAGAGTAAAGCGCATGGGCTGTACTAATATACCCAAATGAATTCGTATGGGGAGCATAGTGGCCAAGGTTTAGAAGCCAGCTGCTGGGCACAGCACACACGGGAAGATCAATACCTCGCCCATGCCAGGCTGGTCAAACAACAGTTACTTAGCAAAATGGAAGCGGCAATGCTGAACTGCTAGTTGAATGGGGTGGTGAATGGCTGTGAAATTTATGGCATTGGCAATTGTTGAGTTCAGACTGAACTGTAGGGGACAGAGGGGAGCAAAAGATACAAGACTGTAGATGTATTTGTCTGGTAGATAAAAATGAAAAGAAGAGATAAGATGAGAGAGGAGTGACAAAAGAGACCAGATAAGAGAAGATGCGGAGAAAAGATTGAGACTTAAAAACAGAGAGAGATGAGACGGAGAAGACAGTGAGATGAGACGGAGAAGACAGTGAGATGAGACGGAGAAGACGGGGAGATGAGATGGAGAAGACAATGGGATGAGATGGAGAATACAGTGAGATGGAGAATACAGTGAGATGAGATGGAGAAGACGGGGAGATGGAGAAGACGGGGAGATGGAGAATACAGTGAGATGGAGAATACAGTGAGATGGAGAATACACTGAGATGGAGAATACAGTGAGATGAGATGGAGAAGACGGGGAGATGGAGAATACAGTGAGATGGAGAATACAGTGAGATGGAGAATACAGTGAGATGGAGAATACAGTGAGATGAGACGGAGAAGACAGGGAGATGGAGAATACAGTGAGATGGAGAATACAGTGAGATGAGATGGAGAAGACGGGGAGATGAGACGGAGAAGACAATGGGATGAGATGGAGAATACAGTGAGATGGAGAATACAGTGAGATGAGATGGAGAAGACGGGGAGATGGAGAAGACGGGGAGATGAGACGGAGAAGACAATGGGATGAGATGGAGAATACAGTGAGATGGAGAATACAGTGAGATGAGATGGAGAAGACGGGGAGATGGAGAATACAGTGAGATGGAGAATACAGTGAGATGGAGAATACAGTGAGATGAGATGGAGAAGACGGGGAGATGAGATGGAGAAGAGGGAGATGTGACAGACAAAAAGGACAAGGCAGGTTGCATAACTTAATGCTTAATATAACAACATGTGATTGGAAATGAATTATTAGCTGAATAACGATTGCAACAAAAAGCAAGAGAAGTTAAACACACGTCAGTATATCTTAATCAATTGTGACAACAGCACTCTAGTGCAGATATAGTTAAAACAAAAACAAGTGGATGAGAATAAGCATGAATTTCGTGTGTAAAGAGCTACCTGGAATCGTAGAGTTCATCCGAGGTCAGATGCCGTTTCGAGCGCTGATAATAGCGCTCCCTGACCATGTTGAATCTGGGCGCGGGGGGCAATCGTGCAACGGAGGGGGTAGCGGAATGCGTCAGGATTGCTGCACTGCCACCTGTGCTACCGTGCGAAAACCGTGCAGGTACAAGAGAAAAAATGGAAAAAGAAATGACGACGGAAGAATGATAGAGGAATTGATAGAAAGAAGAAGGTGAGGAGGACGGGAAAGACGGAGGGGAGAGGCGGTGAGTAGAGGCAGAGGGGAGAGGCGGTGGGAAGAGGCGGTGGGGAGAGGCAGAGGGGAGAGGCGGTGGGGAGAGGCGGTGGGGAGAGGCAGAGGGGAAAGACGGAGGGGAGAGGCGGTGAGTAGAGGCGGTGGGGAGAGGCGGTGGGGAGAGGCAGAGGGGAGAGGCGGTGGGGAGAGGCGGTGGGGAGAGGCAGAGGGGAGAGGCGGAGGGGAGATGCGGTGAGTAGAGGCAGAGGGGAGAGGCGGTGGGGAGAGGCAGAGGGGAGAGGCGGAGGGGAGAGGCAGAGGGGAGAGGCGGTGGGGAGAGGCAGAGGGAGAGGCGGTGGGGAGAGGCGGTGGGGAGAGGCAGAGGGGAGAGGCGGTGGGGAGAGGCGGTGGGGAGAGGCGGTGGGAGAGGCAGAGGGGAGAGGCGGTGGGGAGAGGCGGTGGGGAGAGGCGGTGGGGAGAGGCAGAGGGGAGAGGCGGTGGGGAGAGGCGGTGGGGAGAGGCAGAGGGGAGAGGCGGAGGGGAGATGCGGTGAGTAGAGGCAGAGGGAAGAGGCGGTGGGGAGAGGCGGTGGGGAGAGGCAGAGGGGAAAGACGGAGGGGAGAGGCGGTGGGGAGAGGCGGTGGGGAGGGCAGAGGGGAGAGACGGTGGGTAGAGGCAGAAGGGAGAGACGGTGGGGAGAGGCAGAAGGGAGAGACATAGGGAGAGGCAGAAGGGAGAGACGGTGGGGAGAGGCAGAAGGGAGAGACATAGGGAGAGGCAGAAGGGAGAGACGGTGGGGAGAGGCAGAAGGGAAAGACGGTGGGTAGAGGCAGAAGGGAGAGCCGGAGGGGAGAGGCAGAAGGGAAAGACGGTGGGTAGAGGCAGAAGGGAGAGACGGTGGGGAGAGGCAGAAGGGAGAGACGGTGGGGAGAGGCAGAAGGGAGAGACGGTGGGGAGAGGCAGAAGGGAGAGACGGTGGGGAGAGGCAGAAGGGAGAGACGGTGGGTAGAGGCAGAAGGGAGAGACGGTGGGGAGAGGCAGAAGGGAAAGACGGTGGGGAGAGGCAGAAGGGAAAGACGGTGGGGAGAGGCAGAAGGGAGAGACGGTGGGGAGAGGCAGAAGGGAGAGACGGAGGGGAGAGGCAGAAGGGAGAGACGGAGGGGAGAGGCAGAAGGGAGAGCCGGAGGGGAGAGGCAGAAGGGAAAGACGGTGGGTAGAGGCAGAAGGGAGAGACGGTGGGGAGAGGCAGAAGGGAGAGACGGTGGGTAGAGGCAGAAGAAGAGACGGTGGGTAGAGGCAGAAGGAAGAGACGGTGGGTAGAGGCAGAAGGAAGAGACGGTGGGTAGAGGCAGAGTAAAGAGGCGGACGTGACAGGCGGAGGGGAGAGACTGAGACAGGACTGTCCGCTAACCATGCGGGCAGGCACATGTGTCCCATTCCCACTCACTTGTTAGTTTTGGTCACGGCCTCCGAGTCTGACATGAACGGGCGGTACGGATCGCTGAAAAGAAAAAAAGACGGTACGGTGCTGCTAAATAATTGAAGGGCAAACCCATCGAATATCCAAGCGGGGCAGATAAAAATTATTTCGGGCTCCCTGCCTGCCTGCACTCACTCGCCATACACCGATGAGGTACTGGCCACGGGAGCTCTGATGTCACGCATGCTGCGAGTGTCAATGGCCGGTCTGAAGTGCGAGGGGGCGGGCAATGCGTATCCACACTCATCACTGAGGCAGTGATGCTACTCATCACTGAGGCAGTGATGCTACTCATCACTGAGGCAGTGATGCTACTCATCACTGAGGCAGTGATGCTACTCATCACTGAGGCAGTGATGCTACTCATCACTGAGGCAGTGATGCTACTCATCACTGAGGCACTGATGCTACTCATCACTGAGGCACTGATGCTACTCATCACTGAGGCACTGATGCTACTCATCACTGAGGCACTGATGCTACTCATCACTGAGGCACTGATGCTACTCATCACTGAGGCACTGATGCTACTCATCACTGAGGCAGTGATGCTACTCATCACTGAGGCAGTGATGCTACTCATCACTGAGGCAGTGATGCTACTCATCACTGAGGCACTGATGCTACTCATCACTGAGGCACTGATGCTACTCATCACTGAGGCACTGATGCTACTCATCACTGAGGCACTGATGCTACTCATCACTGAGGCACTGATGCTACTCATCACTGAGGCACTGATGCTACTCATCACTGAGGCACTGATGCTACTCATCACTGAGGCACTGATGCTACTCATCACTGAGGCACTGATCCTGCAATACTCATCACTGAGGCACTGATGCTACTCATCACTGAGGCACTGATCCTGCAATACTCATCACTGAGGCACTGATGCTACTCATCACTGAGGCACTGATCCTGCAATACTCATCACTGAGGCACTGATCCTGCAATACTCATCACTGAGGCACTGATGCTACTCATCACTGAGGCACTGATCCTGCAATACTCATCACTGAGGCACTGATCCTGCAATACTCATCACTGAGGCACTGATGCTACTCATCACTGAGGCAGTGATGCTACTCATCACTGAGGCAGTGATGCTACTCATCACTGAGGCAGTGATGCTACTCATCACTGAGGCAGTGATGCTACTCATCACTGAGGCAGTGATGCTACTCATCACTGAGGCACTGATGCTACTCATCACTGAGGCACTGATGCTACTCATCACTGAGGCACTGATGCTACTCATCACTGAGGCACTGATGCTACTCATCACTGAGGCACTGATGCTACTCATCACTGAGGCACTGATGCTACTCATCACTGAGGCACTGATGCTACTCATCACTGAGGCACTGATGCTACTCATCACTGAGGCACTGATGCTACTCATCACTGAGGCACTGATGCTACTCATCACTGAGGCACTGATGCTACTCATCACTGAGGCACTGATGCTACAATGCTACAAAGGTAGCAGACAAAAGTGCGAATACACCTGAATCAATAGCAATCTTCAAGCCAATGCCAAGTCAGAATTGTTACTCACCTGTTGCGCATTCTCCGCTGCTGCTGCTGCTGCAGGTGCAGTTGGTGCTGCGAAGCCTCCTGCTGCCGAGGATCGTGCAGCCACTGGTCTGAGTGTTCGAACTCGCGACGTCTGGGCCGCCGGTAAGCCGCCGTCTCGGCCGCTTCCGAGCTGGCGGCGTTGCCAGACGCCTGTCGGAATGACGGATCGATGCCCGAGCTGCGGTGGGTGGGGCCGAGTTGCAGATTTTTGTGTCTATTTTTTTCTTCTTTGGTCACTGGGGTCTCTACTTCTCTGTGCTTTTCAAGCATCTTTTGCAAGCCTGGTCCTTCAGGGTGTTGCAGCCCCCCTTTCCCCCGGCTCTAGAGGGTGTTGCAGCCCCCTTTCTTGTGGAACTTCAGGGTGTTGCAGCCCCTTTCCCCGGCTTTTGAGGGTGTTGCAGCCCCCTTTCCCTCAGCCCTTCAGGGTGTTGCAGCCCCCTTTCCCCCGCTTCAGGGCGTTTCGGCCCCCTTTTCCCGACACTATAGGGCACTGTCTACCCATTTGACGATCTCAAAATTTTAATTCTCTTAGCAGACTCACCGGAAAAACTCCAAGTGCTCGCAGCAGGTCTCCCACAGCTCCTGCAGTTGGTGCTTGTCGTCGGTGCGAAACTCGTGAATGCCGCCCTCCTCCTGGGCGGGAGGGGGGGTTGAAATTCAGTGATGATTTTTGTCAATTATGCCTGCAGAAAATGCCGCTTTTTAGCATTGAATTTCCTCTAGCGGTTGAGAACATTTAGAAAGTAAAATATCCCAGTCTACACAGGTACTATACTCAACCCCAGTCTACTCCACCACTGTCTACTCCATCAGTCTACTCCACCTGTCTACTCTACCACTGTCTACTCCATTAGTCTACTCCACCCATCTACTCCACCCAGTCTACTCTACCACAAGCTACTCCACCCCAGTCTACTCTACCACAAGCTACTCCACCCCAGTCTACTCTACCACAAGCTACTCCACCCCAGTCTACTCTACCACAAGCTACTCCACCCCAGTCTACTCTACCACAAGCTACTCCACCCCAGTCTACTCTACCACAAGCTACTCCACCCCAGTCTACTAGCATTGTGAGCACTAGCAATCAGCTAGTACCCTAGCAAGCCGCTAACAGTTAATGGCGAAAGCGAAAATGGAAAATAGTTCATTAATTGCAGCTCAAGAGGACTCGCAATTTATTTCGCTCGTTCGTTTTTACAGCTAAAAAGCTTTTTAAAGCAACGTTACAGACAGAATTGCAGACCCAGTAGGGCTTATTGATGCATGGCAGAGCAGCAAAAAGCGGGCCTGATTAAATTGCAATATTTTTAATTGCCAATGCCTAGCAGTTGATATTCGATTTGCAAATGGGAAATACTCGTTTTTGTAATGAGAAATACTTCTGTCGGAGTGGATGGGAATGGGATGATGGATCGGCTGATATGGTAGTCTCCGCATCTATGAGCTGCTCCTTCAGTGAGTCCCCGCCCCCATACCTTCAGTGAGTCTCCGCCCCCATACCTTCAAGAGTCCCCGCCCCCATACCTTCAGTGAGTCCCCGCCCCCATACCTTCAGTGAGTCCCCGCCCCCATACCTTCAGTGAGTCCCCGCCCCCATACCTTCAGTGAGTCCCCGCCCCCATACCTTCAGTGAGTCCCCGCCCCCATACCTTCAGTGAGTCCCCGCCCCCATACCTTCAGTGAGTCCCCGCCCCCATACCTTCAGTGAGTCCCCGCCCCCATACCTTCAGTGAGTCCCCGCCCCCATACCTTCAGTGAGTCCCCGCCCCCATACCTTCAGTGAGTCCCCGCCCTCATACCTTCAGTGAGTCCCCGCCCCCATACCTTCAGTGAGTCCCCGCCCCCATACCTTCAGTGAGTCCCCGCCCCCATACCTTCAGTGAGTCCCCGCCCCCATACCCTCAGTGAGTCCCCGCCCCCATACCCTCCGTGAGTCCCCGCCCCTTACCTTCAGTGAGTCCCCGCCCCCATACCTTCAGTGAGTCCCCGCCCCCATACCTTCAGTGAGTCCCCGCCCCCATACCTTCAGTGAGTCCCCGCCCCCATACCTTCAGTGAGTCCCCGCCCCCATACCTTCAGTGAGTCCCCGCCCCCATACCTTCAGTGAGTCCCCGCCCCCATACCTTCAGTGAGTCCCCGCCCCCATACCTTCAGTGAGTCCCCGCCCCCATACCTTCAGTGAGTCCCCGCCCCCATACCTTCAGTGAGTCCCCGCCCCCATACCTTCAGTGAGTCCCCGCCCCCATACCTTCAGTGAGTCCCCGCCCCCATACCTTCAGTGAGTCCCCGCCCCCATACCTTCAGTGAGTCCCCGCCCCCATACCTTCAGTGAGTCCCCGCCCCCATACCTTCAGTGAGTCCCCGCCCCCATACCTTCAGTGAGTCCCCGCCCCCATACCTTCAGTGAGTCCCCGCCCCCATACCTTCAGTGAGTCCCCGCCCCCATACCTTCAGTGAGTCCCCGCCCCCATACCTTCAGTGAGTCCCCGCACCCATACCTTCAGTGAGCCCGCGAGTTTGAGTTGTTCTGCATCCAAACGGCCACACGCTTAAACACAATAAAGTCAATCCTGACTGTGTGGTTTTCTGACAGATCTGTCAGTCAAAAACGATCTGTTATTCTGTCTGGCGCCTGTCTGCAGCTTCGAGCATTGGTTTGTAAAATTTCATGGCTCTATTGCAGAATGTTCACATTTTAATTTGATTGCTTTGATAAGTTTTAATTAACAGAGGGAATCAAGATGACTAGCGAATATCTATAGCAGGATTAAAGCTAAGGATTAGCGATAACTCAACTTACCGCCTTGGACCGAACTTTCATCACCATGCGATGCTTCTTAAGCTGAAACTTCTTAATCCTTGGCCTGAAAAGCAGCGTTTGTTTTGGTTGCATCGTTTAACCAAGGCAATGCTTGTGTTTAAGCTAAGGTATTGCTTGTGTTTGAGCTAGGCAATGCTTGTGTTTAAGCTAAGGTATTGCTTGTGTTTGAGCTAGGCAATGCTTGTGTTTAAGCTAAGGTATTGCTTGTGTTTGAGCTAGGCAATGCTTGTGTTTAAGCTAAGGTATTGCTTGTGTTTGAGCTAGGCAATGCTTGTGTTTAAGCTAAGGTAATGCTTGTGTTTGAGCTAGGCAATGCTTGTGTTTAAGCTAAGGTAATGCTTGTGTTTGAGCTAGGCAATGCTTGTGTTTAAGCTAAGGTATTGCTTGTGTTTGAGCTAGGCAATGCTTGTGTTTAAGCTAAGGTATTGCTTGTGTTTGAGCTAGGCAATGCTTGTGTTTAAGCTAAGGTATTGCTTGTGTTTGAGCTAGGCAATGCTTGTGTTTAAGCTAAGGTATTGCTTGTGTTTGAGCTAGGCAATGCTTGTGTTTAAGCTAAGGTATTGCTTGTGTTTGAGCTAGGCAATGCTTGTGTTTAAGCTAAGGTATTGCTTGTGTTTGAGCTAGGCAATGCTTGTGTTTAAGCTAAGGTAATGCTTGTGTTTGAGCTAGGCAATACTTGTGTTTAACCAAGGCAATGCTTTTGTTTAACCAAGGCAATGCTTGTGTTTAACCAAGGCAATGCTTGTGTTTAAGCTAGGCAATGCTTGTAGGCAATGCTTGTGTTTAACCAAGGCAATGCTTGTGTTTAAGCTAGGCAAAGCTTGTTTTTAAGCTAGGCAATGCTTGTGTTTAAGCTAGGCAATGCTTGTGCTTAACCAAGGCAATGCTTGTGTTTAAGCTAGGCAATGCTTGTGTTTAAGCTAGGCAATGCTTGTGTTTAAGCTAGGCAATGCTTGTGTTTAAGCTAGGCAATGCTTGTGTTTAAGCTAGGCAATGCTTGTGTTTAAGCTAGGCAATGCTTGTGTTTAAGCTAGGCAATGCTTGTGTTTAAGCTAGGCAATGCTTGTGTTTAACCAAGGCAATGCTTGTGTTTAAGCTAGGCAATGCTTGTAGGCAATGCTTGTGTTTAACCAAGGCAATGCTCGTGTTTAAGCTAGGCAATGCTTGTAGGCAATGCTTGTGTTTAACCAAGGCAATGCTCGTGTTTAAGCTAGGCAATGCTCGTGTTTAAGCTAGGCAATGCTTGTAGGCAATGCTTGTGTTTAACCAAGGCAATGCTTGTGTTTAACCAAGGCAATGCTTGTGTTTAAGCTAGGCAATGCTTGTAGGCAATGCTTGTGTTTAACCAAGGCAATGCTCGTGTTTAAGCTAGGCAATGCTTGTAGGCAATGCTTGTGTTTAACCAAGGCAATGCTTGTGTTTAAGCTAGGCAAAGCTTGTGTTTAAGCTAGGCAATGCTTGTGTTTAAGCTAGGCAAAGCTTGTGTTTAAGCTAGGCAAAGCTTGTAGGCAAAGCTTGTGTTTAAGCTAAGGCTACCAGAGCAATATAAACCCAACACACTACGGAAAGGCAGAAATGCCGCTCACCAGAAGAAGCAGGCCTGGCTGCCGGAAGCAGACTGGCTGCGCAGCACAATGCCAGTTGTCTCAATGCACAGAGTGGACCGGCTGCCGTCATCAAGCTGGAAATTTCCGATTCAGATTGACAATTTTTCAGCACAAATAAAAGCACTTTAATTTTAGCAGGATCTGCAACTTACTAGGACGCGGAAATTCACTCTGCCGTAGCCTTCCAACCATTTCACGTGACTGAGGAACTGGTACTCCGCCCTGCTGGCTGGCAGACCCCTTGATTAAGGGAGGAGGAGGTGAGGTATGAGTATAACAGCGCTGTCGGCAATTCTGGCCATCCGTTGACTACTGAGCACATGCGGTACTGTAAGCAGACACGCATTGAACCAGGGGTCGTGGCGCGACATCGAAGCGCAGGCGAAGGGGGGGGACAGACGCAGACTCACTTGAACATGCGGTACATGCTAGCCACCTCGGAGTCGATGCCGGGCCGCAGGTCGGCAAACAGGCTGTAGTTGTTCAACGGGAAACCCATCTGGTGGTCGAAGTCGCCGTGGTAAGCTAAAATATTTTTGTTTTAAATTACGAGCTCGTAATTACTTTGGTAGGCAATACTGATTACCTGAGCTACATCTAGATGAGATCCTGAACTCACAGCTACATCTAGGGGGAGATCCTGAACTCACAGCTACATCTAGGGGGAGATCCTGAACTCACAGCTACATCTAGGGGGAGATCCTGAACTCACAGCTACATCTAGGGGGAGATCCTGAACTCACAGCTACATCTAGGGGGAGATCCTGAACTCACAGCTACATCTAGATGAGATCCTGAACTCACAGCTACATCTAGGGGGAGATCCTGAACTCACAGCTACATCTAGGGGGAGATCCTGAACTCACAGCTACATCTAGATGAGATCCTGAACTCACAGCTACATCTAGGGGGAGATCCTGAACTCACAGCTACATCTAGGGGGGGATCCTGAACTGACAGCTACATCTAGGGGGAGATCCTGAACTCACAGCTACATCTAGGGGGAGATCCTGAACTCACAGCTACATCTAGGGGGAGATTCTGAACCTACAGCTTCACCCTACCGGAGATTTTGAAACCCAGCAACATCCCATGGGAAATTTCTAAAATCCAAAAACTATAAAAATTCAATCAGGCCCTCCAAAATTGGAAAGCCAGAGTGCACTGCGCGACTCACACTGCAGCATGAGGGCGGCAAGGCGTGGCGCTTTGTCCCGCGGCACAACCACCGCCCCAGATTGAATGTCCTGAATAGTCTGAAGGAACACCTGCAGTCTGCGTGACAGCGTCACGCAGTTGAGGAATTATTTAGGTTAATAAAAAAGCTGCGAAAATTATTCGTTCTGAATCGAAAGCCCGAGTTTTAAGCTGGTTAGACTGTTGAAACAGAAGGAAAGAAATATTGAGTGTAGCATCTGGACTAACTATCAGTCATGGACATCTAGGTAATAAAATTGGGATTGAACACCAATCATTCAAGGACATCTAGCAAACCAAATTCGGATTCGACACTAACCATTATTCAAGGGCATCTGGCAAATCATTTCGGACTGGACATAGACCTAAGTGAAATTCTTCTCTAGTCTCAAAGCCATCTGACAAATAAGAGCTGGACTGGAAAATGATCAACATTCATTAGAATTTGTTTCTCACTATTCACAAGGACATCTATCTAGTAGAAACTTGGACTAGCGTCTGCAAAAAACCTTGAACAATATTAGTAATTATGTATAATTATGTAGGCAACAGAAGTGCATCTAGAAAATGCCACAGATATAGAAGCTCCACATGGCGCTATGAAAAGAAACTACTTCCGTATTAAAAAGGATATCCGCATATATTTAGCCGGCTAAACAGACAGTTTTACCGCGTTGTCTCGGACAGCTCCCGGCAGGGGTCGTTGGGATAAAACCGGATCGCCAGGAACAGCTGACAGGACTTCTCCCCAACCAGGTCGGACAGACCGCCACCTGCAGGGGATCCGGCAGAGGGGGGGGGTGGAGGCGATGAGCAAATTGAGACAACAGAATGGGAAGTCTGGCCCCATTCCAAATAACGAATGCGGAGGGTATAAGAAATGGATGCATGGGGAAGCGAGAAGGGCAGACAAACACCAGGGCGAGAGAGTCCCTCCATTAAACTGGGACTCTTTGGTATTTTAAACTGGTTTTAAGCAATAAGCATGGAGCCACATCGCACGGTGCAGCCATCCTGAAATCATTATTTAATGAGATACTCCCAAGAGGTGACGTCGGAGAAACACCCAGAAACACAGAAATGCGGCATCAAGGAAGCCAAGAAGCTGGCCGCATCAGACCGGTTGCTACAGTCAAAAGCCCGCACAGTTTAGCTAAAAAATCATTGCCTCGCTTTTTTAAAACGAAAAAGCCGCGCGGAACTTCTTCTATTAGAAGAGGAAATTTAAGGAAATTGGACCAAAGTGATCGGAACAAGCAGAAAACGGATGGCCAGAAGAGTGAGTGTTTCCATTCTTAGACAGCTAACGCAGGAATTCGAGCTCAATTCTCTTCAAATAAGCGCGCAGATTGCTCCTCGCCGCTGCAAAAACCAATTTCCAAGTCTTGGCGCAAAAGCAGCCCAAAACTGGCTGCTGAAAGCTTCTGACTGAGAATAGGAAACAAATCTATTTCCCCTAGACAGGCCAGAGTCTGGCTATATTTGGGAACCCGTCTTTTTTATCTCAAAGCTAAGAAGCTTTCAATAACTATAAAAGCAAAAGATAAAAAGCCGCAACACGGATGCTAACGATGTTGCTTTTAGAAGAGCCAAAAATGACGTGGAAATTAATGTCGTCTCCCACCTCCACCGAAAAGCAGAGACACCTAAGAGAAACAACCATTCTAAAAGTAATTAACTCTCTTACTGAACTGCATTGACCCCTGTCTGTACTACCCGAAGCCTTGCATTGACCCCTGTCTGTACTACCCGAAGCCTTGCATTGACCCCTGTCTGTACTACCCGAAGCCTTGCATTGACCCCTGTCTGTACTACCCCAAGCCTTGCATTGACCCCTGTCTGTACTAGGTGAAGCCTTGCATTGACCCCTGTCTGTACTAGGTGAAGCCTTGCATTGACCCCTGTCTGTACTAGGTGAAGCCTTGCATTGACTCCTGTTTGTACTGAACGAAGCCTTGCATTGACCCCTGTCTGTACTGGGCGAAGCCTTGCATTGACCCCTGTCTGTACTGAACGAAGCCTTGCATTGATCCCTGTCTGTACTGAACGAAGCCTTGCATTGATCCCTGTCTGTACTGAACGAAGCCTTGCATTGACCCCTGTCTGTACTGAACGAAGCCTTGCATTGACCCCTGTCTGTACTGAACGAAGCCTTGCATTGACCCCTGTCTGTACTGAACGAAGCCTTTCATTGACCCCTGTCTGTACTGAACGAAGCCTTGCATTGACCCCTGTCTGTACTGGGCGAAGCCTTGCATTGACCCCTGTCTGTACTGGGCCAAGCGTAGCCATGACCTCCCTAGAAGTGGCTCGTACCAATTTCCTTTACCCTAACTATGAAGCAATAAATTCAGGAAATGAACGTTTCCGAAAAGCCAGCCAAACGTGGCGGAACTGCAACACCCGATAGAGTTGCCAAATCGCAAATAGACGGATGTTCAGAAAAACACCGTGAGAGAAAGAACCCAATGTACGTTGCTGAAAACGACACAATAGACGGAAAACTTACGACAGCATTTAACTAAAGAGTGGACACTCTTGCGAACGTTGACCCATTGCTGAAATTGGGGAAAGGGTTTAAACAGAGTTTACACGAGATTTTAGAGACACAGCAGAGTTTCAGGTGCAAAAACTCACCAGAGTCTTCCTCGAGTCCTGGTATCTCAGGCCAAAGAACTGCTGCTCGGGCACGCCGATGGAGTTCAGTACAGCGCGGAGCAGATCCTGGCCCTTGTGGTTGCCCTGCGGGACGGGGAAGGCAGCGGGAACCACAAAAGTTGACTGCCAGCCCAACCCTTACACTAACCCTAACCTAATCTTCGGCAGTCCAATGTCAGGTGCACGAGTCAGCGATGGTTAAATTAGTAAAAGAGATACTTGTAGTTATAATAGACTGTATAGTCATCGCGGATGAAGGAATAGAATGGATTGCTAATCTATAGTCCCATCACAGATGAAGGAATAGAATGGATTGCTAATCTATAGCCATCGCGGATGAAGGAATAGAATGGATTGCTAATCTATAGCCATCGCGGATGAAGGAATAGAATGGATTGCTAATCTATAGTCATCGCGGATGAAAGAATAGAATGGATTGCTAATCTATAGTCCCATCACAGATGAAGGAATAGAATGGATTGCTAATCTATAGCCATCGCGGATGAAGGAATAGAATGGATTGCTAATCTATAGCCATCGCGGATGAAGGAATAGAATGGATTGCTAATCTATAGTCATCGCGGATGAAAGAATAGAATGGATTGCTAATCTATAGTCCCATCACAGATGAAGGAATAGAATGGATTGCTAATCTATAGCCATCGCGGATGAAGGAATAGAATGGATTGCTAATCTATAGCCATCGCGGATGAAGGAATAGAACGGATTGCTAATCTATAGCCATCACTGATGAAGGAATAGAATGGATTGCTAATCTATAGCCATCGCGGATGAAGGAATAGAATGGATTGCTAATCTAGATAGTCCCATCACGGATGAAGGAATAGAATGGGTTGCTAATCTATGGTCCCATCACGGATGAAGGAATAGAATGGATTGCTAATCTATAGCCATCAATGATGAAGGAACAGAATGGATTGCAGACAGGCCCAAGCTCAATCAGAAAGTACACCAGCTATCAGTAATGACGTGAAGCGACACCTGGCGGAGGGGGCTGAAAATTCAATCACTCTCAGGCAGGCTGACAGACCTAAGTGACACGGATGATTTTTGCTCCGTAAACGCGGGGTTTAAAAATGCAGCCAGCCCAGGCGGCTCACGGATGCGGCAGGTGACAGGCGGATCAACGCCGCGCACATCCGCGATCCGCGACAGTTCAGTTGCTATGCGGGAATGAGATGCAGCTAGCGGGGAGGCTGGGAGTTCCAGCTCAAGCCGCCCGTGACCAGCTGCGATAGGGGCGCTACAATTCCATGTGCGCGGTAACATTCCTTTTTGGGACTCGTGCATGGAGATTGGTTTCGGTTTTGCTGAGCAATTCTTGCCTGAGTGCCAACGCCAAAGGCACAAATCAAGCCAGATTGTACAGAACTCACCAACAATACCATTAGCAATTTCAGTCTTCGCATTAAGGGACCGTCTTTACAGGTTGTAGGCTAGTGAGGGGGTTTTAGCTTAGTTATGGGTGGTAGCCTAATTATGGGTGGTAGCCTAATTATGGGTGGTAGCCTAATTATGGGTGGTAGCCTAATTATGGGTGGTAGCCTAATTATGAGTGGTAGCCTAGTGATGGTGTTGTAGCCTATTGGTCAGAGCGTCGGACTCACGACCTAAAGGTGGTTAGGGGTTCGATTCCCGATCCACTCGGAAAAAATTTTGTCCTTGAGCAAGACACTGAGCTCTACATTGCTTCAGTTCACCCAGCCGTAAAATGGGTGCCAGCATTAGCTGGGGTAATTGAGGCTGTGTGTGGCGACCCTGCCTGTGTAATTGGGGCAGCTGTAATTAATTATTATTATTATTATTATTACAGCTCGTACGAGTAGGAACTGGCCCAGATCGTACAGAAATTTATAAAAATCTAGTTTGCATTAGGACAGCACAATGTCGATCCCGCTAAAAGTGCATCATTTTAGTTTAGACAGAAGAATGAAGCCACCGTGGATAAAATAATTAAATGAACAAGTCGCAAACAATGGCTTCATCACAACCAGGGGAACAGGCAATTCAGCAAGTGTAAAATTAGCATTATTCATATGAAAACAGAAAAATGCATGACAGGGTTGAAGAGTGGAGAGAAAGGAAAGAGTGGAAACCAATTGATTCTTAATTCAACTGCTGTAGACATGCAGTTGCAGTCTATTTTATATTTTTCTTCTTTGCTTACACAAGCCACTGCTATGCTCGCACTGTCTATGGGAACATAAACCATGGGAAGAGACGAGGGGGAGTCAAGACTAACGCCTGGTGATATCTTATTAAAATGATATCTAGACCTTGTACATTGCACACACAGTGCTGAGCATTGCTGGGCCAGCCTCCCAGATCCTCAGTTGCTGGGCCAGCCTCCCAGATCCTCAGTTGCTGGGCCAGCCTCCCAGATCCTCAGTTGCTGGGCCACTACCTCCCAGATCCTCAGTTTCTGGGCCAGCCTCCCAGATCCTCAGTTGCTGGGCAAGCCTCCCAGATCCTCAGTTGCTGGGCCAGCCTCCCAGAGTGTCAGTTGCTGGGCCAGCCTCCCAGAGTGTCAGTTGCTGGGCCAGCCTCCCAGAGTGTCAGTTGCTGGGCCAGCCTCCCAGAGTGTCAGTTGCTGGGCCAGCCTCCCAGAGTGTCAGTTGCTGGGCCAGCCTCCCAGAGTGTCAGTTGCTGGGCCAGCCTCCCAGATCCTCAGTTTCTGGGCCAGCCTCCCAGATCCTCAGTTTCTGGGCCAGCCTCCCAGATGCTCATTTTCTGGGCCAGCCTCCCAGATCCTCAGTTGCTGGGCCAGCCTCCCATATTCTCAGTTGCTTGGCCAGCCTCCCATATTCTCAGTTGCTGGGCCAGCCTCCCAGAGTGTCAGTTGCTGGGCCAGCCTCCCAGAGTGTCAGTTGCTGGGCCAGCCTCCCAGAGTGTCAGTTGCTGGGCCAGCCTCCCAGAGTGTCAGTTGCTGGGCCAGCCTCCCAGAGTGTCAGTTGCTGGGCCAGCCTCCCAGAGTGTCAGTTGCTGGGCCAGCCTCCCAGATCCTCAGTTTCTGGGCCAGCCTCCCAGATCCTCAGTTTCTGGGCCAGCCTCCCAGATGCTCATTTTCTGGGCCAGCCTCCCAGATCCTCAGTTTCTGGGCCAGCCAGCCTACCAGATCCTCAGTTGCTGGGCCAGCCTCCCAGATCCTCGCCCGTAAAGCCTTCATTCTCTCAGCCTTTTTAACGCTTCATGGGCTTTCCCCAAAGCCAAATTATGCACCAGTGTAGCCATATAATCTATTTAATAAGCGCTTACTTTCTTCGATGCGAGCTGCAAACAGGATCTCCAGGCCTGTATTCGCAGCACACAATAGCCGTTGCATCCACTGTGAAATTATTCTATTATTCTATTTTTCGCCTTTACGAATTTCTGCCATTCAGCTCGCAGTGAATTGAATAATGGCTTTTATGTAGCTTTAAGAATAACTGCGAGGATTCGGCAGCTATCTGCCCAGAAATGCGCGTTTCTTCTCTGCAGGCGGCGGCTTGTCTTTTTTGATTAGACTGCTACTGTCTGAATTGGCGATTAGTTAACATAAACCATGGGAAGAGAGGAGGAGGGAGTCAAGACTAACGCCTGGTGATATTAATCGTTATTATAATAATATCTATAGACCTTGTACATTGCACACACAGTGCTGGATCCAGATCTTCACTTGCTGGGGCAGCAATTTCTCGTAAAAGTGAAAAGCCTCGGGTCTTGCCGTTTGCCGGGAAAGGCACTGCTGCCCTGGTCCTGATACTAAATAAATATTATAAAATAATATTTGAAGGAGGGCTGCGGGCACCATGGCAACGCCTTCGGCGATATCGTCGCACTACCAACGCTGAATCAGTTCTGTCCACTCAGCTGGCTCCTGAGCACACACAAGAGCGCCAATACTGTACTCAGGCACAGCACTCACACACAGGCTCTCACAGGGTGTACATCGGCCCTTGTGACTTCTGATCTTCAGGCGTGTGCACTCTCTGTGCCTTGGGGGCTTGGCCATCACGGGTGTGACTCGCACGAACAAAATGAATGTGTTTGCGCACGGAATCTGCTCTGCCGCCCCCATCCTTCCCAACGCAAATTAAGCAACGGCAGGCGAGACCGCACGGTCTCAAAGTCGGCGACACAGTGCTACGGCGCCGACTAAATCCGCTCAAGGGCGAGACTCCGTTCGAGTGGGCACCCTGGCTGGTCGAGAAGGTCAAGGGCGACTCGATGACCATTCGGCAGGGCGCCAGAGTTTGCAGGCGGCACTGCACTGACCTGAAGCGGGTAGCGCCGGATACTGAGCCCGATTTTCCTGCCGGGGAGCCCGCACCTCCGATCCTACAAGCTGCAGGGAGCGAACCCGCGACCTCTCCAATTGCGCTGCGACCACACCCCCGAGAGGCCAAGGTGAGAGTGAACTATAGGGTTTAACTATAACTCGCGCTTGGCAGACTGACGCTAATATCTTTGGGTGCACTTTGATTTTGCTTTTGCATCGCGAGCTTGCGAAAAGATTGTCACTCTCTGGCTAATGCACTATAATCAGTAAAATTTTGTTGAATAATGTTGCTTCTTTGCAATATTTATTTGTGGTAGCTTTCATTTTTAAAAAAACCTTTTGCAGTTGCACTTTTAATCCGATATGAGGAGAGATGTAGTGTACGCTCTGCGCGGTAATAATGTACGGCTGGCTTGGTCGATGAATTCGTAGCAATATTCTTATTACGCAATACTCTCGTGCCTATAAATATATTGAAT
Organism: Macrostomum lignano; assembly: GCA_002269645.1. Taxonomy (NCBI): domain Eukaryota; kingdom Metazoa; phylum Platyhelminthes; family Macrostomidae; genus Macrostomum; species Macrostomum lignano. Next base: position 37,535 of record NIVC01004400.1, read on the forward strand.
TGAGCAGTCGGCTCAGTTAAGTACATCGTTTTTCTCTCGCCAAAACTAAATAGCTAGTCTGAGTCATTACAATCCCATCCCGATCCTAACTAAAACTTTTTCCCACACTCTACTCACGGGCAGGGAGAAGGCCTTCTTATTCCCGTCCAACAGTTGGACGTAGAAGTCCACCTCTCGGGTGGAGGCGGCGCTAAATATGCTGCACATTGTGACTTCCGCTGCCGAGCAAGTTTACAAGCTTTTTTAATTGCGGCGCAGTAGCACCATAAATTAATAAGTTAACAAACAGATAAATCTAAAATTCTATAACAGATTCTTTTCTACAGATAATTCTAATAACTGGAAAGGTTCCAGTTAAAACAAATTCAAATTTGAAATGAATCAGAACCTATGGAAAGTCTCAGCTTAAAAAAGGCCAGCTTCAAGGCGACAACCACATTTGAATCATATTCAACGATAATTAGATCACGGGAGATTGACGCCCGCAGTTTTATAGTTGAACAGGACAATGAACTAGTATGCCACAACAATGCTAACGGGATGCAGAAGTCACAGTCATCAAATGTGAACTCTCGCTAATCTCTCACCATAAGATAGGACACACAAGATTTATATTCTAATTAACATTTTTACTTTCTTGTAACAAAATTCAACGCCAATTAATGTAATTTAGGCGTGTCGGCTTGCTGCAATTGGTGATTACAGGCACTGAAACAGTCACGGGGCAAGAGGCTCTGGCCTGTAATAAGGCCAGACTTATGCCCAGTAGCACATGGACGCGACGTGGTCCATTCTTCTAATTAACGGAGTCACGCAAAATAAGATAAGGGAGAAAGAGGAGGGCGAGTTGTCAGGAATGCCTCGTGATGAGGCATAATAATGCGGCTAGTTTGTCATTTTCATTGAAGTGGGAAAATTCCTGCTCGCATCCCCATAATCAGCAGAATTTTCCGAGATTGGCGGGGCTTCAGAGACAAAAAACACAGCATTGATTGAATGAGCACAATGCACACTGCACTGTGAATGCGATAGCTTGAAGATGTCTAACTCTGGTTATTGAATTTTGTGAGACAATGAAATTTCTGGTATTCTATAGAAGATTACTATGCGGGCACAGTGTGTGGGCACAGTGAATAGGGTAATGCGCGGGTACAGTGTGTAGGGGAATGCGGGCACAGTGTGCAGGGGAAGGCGGGTACAGTGCGTAGGGGAATGCGGGCACAGTGTGCAGGGGAATGCGGGTACAGTGCGTAGGGGAATTCGGACACAGTGTGCAGGGGAATTCGGACACAGTGTGCAGGGGAATTCGGGCACAGTGTGCAGGGGAATTCGGGCACAGTGTGCAGGGGAATTCGGACACAGTGTGCAGGGGAATTCGGGCACAGTGTGCAGGGGAATTCGGGCACAGTGTGCAGGGGAATGCGGGTACAGTGCGTAGGGGAATTCGGACACAGTGTGCAGGGGAATTCGGGCACAGTGTGTAGGGGAATGCGGGCACAGTGTGCAGGGGAATTCGGGCACAGTGTGTAGGGGAATTCGTACACAGTGTGCAGGGGAATTCGTACACAGTGTGCAGGGGAATTCGGACACAGTGTGTAGGGGAATTCGGGCACAGTGTGCAGGGGAATTCGGGCACAGTGTGCAGGGGAATTCGGGTACAGTGTGTAGGGGAATTCGGACACAGTGTGCAGGGGAATTCGGACACAGTGTGCAGGGGAATTCGGGCACAGTTTGTAGGGGAATTCGGACAGTGTGTAGGGGAATTCGGACACAGTGTGCAGGGGAATGCGGGTACAGTGTGTAGGGGAATTCGGGCACAGTGTGCAGGGGAATTCGGGTACAGTGTGTAGGGGAATTCGGACACAGTGTGTAGGGGAATTCGGACACAGTGTGCAGGGGAATTCGGACACAGTGTGCAGGGGAATTCGGACAGTGTGCAGGGGAATTCGGACACAGTGTGCAGGGGAATGCGGGCACAGTGTGCAGCGGAATTCGGGCACAGTGTTTAGGGGAATGTTTAATCCATGACACCAAAAGGGGATCAATCGAGATATGGGACAGGATTGCAATTTTATTTATCACAATTTCGCCCTGCACCCTCTATGACGCCGAAGAACTGATTTGTCGAAAACACGTTTTCTTGATCATTTTAATAGCAGTGTCACAAATCGCAAATATAAATACGTATTAGCTTGCAGCCGAAGCTACTACCTTTTATTTTCTGAAAAAAAAACAATGTAAAAAAATGAAACAAGGATAATCTGTGGTGGAGTTAACTGTTACATCATTTGCGATCTGCTGCTAGTATAGTGGCCATCTGCTTCAGTTGTCCATGGCTTCAATATCACTCCCAGTATCAAAAAGTTGTTAGTATTATAAGAACTAAAAGCTGCGTGATCAGCGTAACAAGGAAATATCTGCATGACGACACGACCAGGTTAAGGACGGTGTACAAAGCTGTGTGCGGTACAAACGACAATAGATAATTCATGATAGGTTGGAATTGGGGTTAAACATTTTACGAATGGTGCAGTTAAGATTACAGAATAAGTGCGAGTAGGCGCTGAGGCCACCGAAAACATTTCTTTTCAGTCTCGAATGTGACACATGTAACTTCAAACGTGGCCTTTTTTACTGTGACTGATGTGAAAGCCCAACGTAATTAAAATAGTCGTCTGTGGTCTAAAGTCACCAAAAGTGACATAAGTAAAGCAAAATGAGGCAGCAGTTTGTTCAGCTCAGACAAGAGAACCAAGATCTACAACACCAAGAGTCATCACGGGATGCCTTACACAAGAATTTTAGAGCTCGACTGTTCAGTTTACGTTCTGCTCAGTTTATTCTCTTTAGTGTTGAAGGTGCTCTCTGACATATACTGAGATTCTACTGAGATTCTATCAATAGACGCGATTGGCCACATTTGAAATCACTTGTGGCACATTCGGGGTTGAATAGATTTAGTTACTCTCACGTAATAAAGTACTTGTCTGAAGCGAGAGCATAGACAGACATTCAGTTCAGTGCTAGTCTGTTTAACATTCAAACGCGACTGATTGGCCGCAGCGCGATCGTCTCGCCGTCGATGGCCGCCTGGCGCTGCTTGTAGGCGTCGCCGCCAGCCCGATTGCGACGTGCGGCAGCGGCGCAACGACGGCGACAGGCCGGCAGCTTGACCAATTCGTACAGGTCCTGCCGGAACCTGCTGTTCGATATGCAGTAAATAAAGATGTTAAGAAAGCTGTCTAACAAAGTAGCAAATTTGGACATGCCGACGATGAGCGCGTCCAACTTTTTATTGCTAATCCGACCGTCCACTATCTTGCTGATGAACAGCGGAAACTCGAGCACTAGAAAGGTGACGCATAGAATTATCACCAGTAGGTTGCCTCTGGTGCCCTGCTGACTGGATTGTCCTCCTCCTCCTCCTCCTCTGGCGCTGCTGCCGCGGCCCTGAGAAGCAGAGTAGGACGAAGCGTTCTTTCGCAAGGATTGTTGAAAGCGGCGATGCCGGCGCAGGCCCAGTATAATGCGGGCGCTGAAGTAGCAGACGACTAGAATTGGGCCGCCAGTTTGGAACAGCAGCAGCGCGCCAATCAGATAGATATTGTTGAAGGCGCTGTAGAATGGCTGGCGCATTCGCATGTCCAGCGAGTCTAACGAATACACACCGTCTGGGCGCTGGCAGGCGACGCAGGTAAAATAGAAGAAGCGCGGCATTGAAATTGCTAGCGAGGCAACAACTATGGCCGCTAGGATAGCGTGAACTCGGGACACGCTGGAGAATACTTTGACAGGTTTCATAGCGCGGCAGACGGCTTCAAAGCGGAATGTTGAGATTAGCACAACCAGCCAGTTGCGACCGATGTGAAAGCTGGTCTGGAGCACAATCAGCAGGTTGATCAACACGCAGAATACTATGCTAGAGTCTATGCCGGAGAACGACAGAGCCGAGCTAAACAGACTGTACTCGGTGATGTGATACATAAGGAAAAAGAAGTGGAAAAGAATTTCCAGCAGTGACAGCGCTTTGAGCAGCAGTACAACTATGCACTGCACAGTTCCGCTCGAGACATCCTGCTTACTGAATACAGCGAATGACAGCGCATTGCTGACGATATTCAAGGCGTTGAATGCGCAGAAGGCGGTCGAGTACGGTCTCAACGTGGCGGCAAAGTGGCAATTGCGCTGCTGGATAACGTCGCAGAAGTCAGCGGAGCCCAGGCACAGCAGGGAGTTGAGCGAGCTGGGAGCGAACAGCCAAGGATGGGTGGACTGAAGCTCGGACTGGTTGGCCGAGCACTGGCCAACGCTAGAGTTGCCAAGGCTGAAGTTGCCTATGCAAGGCATTTTTGCTGGCTTATTGACCTGCTAGCTAGGAAGCTTTACAAATTATCTTGTTGTGTTTATCCTCTCTGACTTGCTGGCTCTTTGACGTTCAAAAAATTAGCCTTTATGAACCAATAGAATACCAAAGTATGACTGGATTTTACAAGGACGGAGGCCCCTGATTGGCCAGAGTTTACAGCCAATGCGAACCATTCTAGCTGATCTTTTCTTTCAATTTTTCATCACATTGTTAACAAGAAGACACTCTAAATTTTATCTAGACCTTGCAACAAAGTAGGATAATAAGCTCTTCCCAGGCATTAATACATAAGCTCACAGATATGAGCTTTAGCTGCTTCTACTGATGCCAGGGTTATTTGGCATCAAACATAAAATATTAGCAGAAACTCTGTCAACAGTTTGCCATTTTGAGCAATTCTAATTTTCACGCAGTTTTCCTAAGCTATCTACCGAAAGTAGTGTATTGAGAACAACATCTTTAAGCGAGGCTTATTAATTAGGAAATATACTATCATATGCGCCTAAGTCATAGTGCTCAAAGCTGGTGCAGGTGCTGCTACTGATGCTGTAGGCATCCTACTGGTGGGGGACAGGAATGTATTATAGCTGTTGTTGCCTGTTGTCTGATATTGGTACCCCACATTTAGTTTGGCAGTGTGGCCTATGTTTTTGTCTAGATACTCCCTTATGACACTAATGCTTTGATATGAGCTGACAGGTAAGTTGCCACCTTTTAAAGTGCACAGTAAATTCTAGCTCAGTATTGACTTTTGAGTCACACAATGCAGAGTTAAGCTGGGTGAGAAGGGATTGGGAAGAGTAAAGGACAAAGATTGGATAGATTGAAGCTTCTGCCTGGTTTTTATTGTTTTTTTCAAGCATTTTTAATATCATAATTTGTTGGCCATGTGATTGACACTAGTCAAGACACTGGGGGAAAAGGTAGACTAGAAGTAAACATATCCAGATATGTTAGTTGCTAATGACTGAGTGCAATTGCTTGTTAAATTAGTTTATTTTAACAATCTTTGTATACTTTGTCTATAGAAATAGTTTGATGATTTTAAAATTTGGCCCTAGCCTAGTTCTAGCAAATATATAAGCCAAAAACTAACAATATATATGTAGCTTTAGTTGAGAGTTGGATTATTTAGAATGCACATATAATTATTTTATATGATCATAATTTTATACATGCAAAGTAAAAATAAAAACAATAGTTGTTATTGACTTGACTTATGCACCAATGAGCAGTAAGACTACATATTTACTTTATGCACAAATGGTACACAATCTTATCTAACTTAATTAGCTTTCCATACCATTGCTATTTATTTTCCATCTTAATTCATTTGCAATGATTATGCTATCATCTTTTTACAATATAATTATTATGTATAAAATTGATCTTGAGGCATTGAGCAAAAATTAAAATAGTATAACATATATTAAATCAATCTATATGCTTTCACTAAAAGTCAATAAAGTTTATTACTAAGCAACTTTATTACTAAAGAAAAAATGATATTGTACAAAACTAAAACATGTATAACTGCTAATTGACCCAACCAATATGGCTAGTATAAATTATAGCAAACCAGGGATAAATTATAAAATTGATCAATTTTGGATAGTTTTTAACAAATTTTGAGAAACAATTAAATATTTTTATTTTGTTTTTAGATACATTACATTTTCTTTTCAGATAGAAATAAGTTGCATAACTAGCATAATTTTAGTTGAGACTTGAGGTAGCATATATATAAATGACTAAGTATATAAATGTATTCAATATATTAAATAGCAGATCATCTAAATAGCCTTAGTCTATGGTAATCATATAATTTCTTAACTTTACCCTAGCTTAATCATACTAAGACTTATTATCTCTATCTTTATATATTAGATGCCATGTTTTAAGAGTTAATGATTTAGAACCTAGTTAGAGTTATACCTATTAAATTTATATCCACTATACAAAAAATAAGTGATTAGTTCAGGTTGTACTTTATACATCAAGTGTGCAGAACAAAAAAATTTACCAAGAAAGGCATACAGAACAATTGATTTTCTGCCAGAAGAGTATGCATATTGTTAGAATAAAATGTAGCAATACTGCCAATAGTGATACTAGCACCAGTATTAATTTAATAATGAAGTTCTGCACATATGCCTATTTAATTTTTTTTATTTTCTATGCTTTGAAGCATCCTTCTAGGCTTCTATATACACAATAATGGGAAAGAGATAAAGTAAAGAATTAACAGAAAACGTCAAGGACTATTCTACACTAGTATAGTATAGTATAGTCCTAATTGAGAAAACGTGTGTGCCGAATGCAATTTAAACTAAATAAGATATGCCTTAAGTCTCATTGCAAGTAATTACTTCAAAAATAGTTTTTTAAGTTTTAATATTTTCTAGTTTCTTTTTTTCTGTCGCTTCTAAGTAACTGCTCGATAACCTAACTTTATTATAAACACTTTTGTTTAAAACTTTTAAAATACGTGTATCCAATTATTATATGCGGATAATCTCTTATTTCGAAGAGAGGATTCTTTTCATAAATTTTTTTGTATAAAAATGTCTCACAATAGATCGATTTCTTTTAGGATACATTTGTTCTTTTTCATTTTTGATACTTTTTACGATTTAATACGAGTAATATTTTGACATGGCCAAGGTCATAATAAATTTCCGAGTTGTCATGGTCAGCAGCCAACATTTGTGGCTTCTTTACTCGAACGATTGCTGCACTGATCTCGCAGTCCTATTCCTACCGCATTGGCTTGTAGCCAATAAGTTTCAAATACTGCACTGCAGGCTGCATCAGCGACAGGACAAAGACGACGCCGAAGTGCTATACGTCGGACATACATTAAGAACTGTAGCTGTTTGTATTAAGCTATATACACATTGTATAGGCTAGTTGCAAGATTTTAATTGGTTTGAACTCAGAAACAAGAGATTTACAGTGTAATTATTTAGTTGGCGTTTAAGGGGCTGCTTTCGCATTGGGATCCGACAGAAACTGCAAGCGCTCTGTCAATTAACCGCCATCACTCTCGTACGAGTATATCTCGGACAACAAACTTCTCAGGGAATATTAAACAGACCGGTCCCTCGTGAACCTTTACCTGCCTGGTTCGTCTCAAGCTACTAGCTGATGCGCATATGTATGCGTGAGTGAAGGCAGCCAAATTTAATTACAAGCTGTCCGTCTTACAACGATAAAATAATTATTGTAAATTGCGACGTTTGTCGATCACGCCAGTTATTAACAAACTGAAGCAAATTTCGAGGATTATTTTGGCACGCATCTATTCCAAAGAAGTTTCTGTGATCGAAACCACTCTACAATAGCGCATTTTTTTCACGCAAACACTGTCCATCCATCCATGCACTGGTGGCCAGTGGAGTTGCGGCTTCCATACGAGTATCACTGCAAGCAAACGGCTGGTGGGCATTTCTGTATCAGCAGAGACAGAGAGGCAGCAAGGGGAATCGGTTCGGTATAATTGTCTACCTTGGCCTGTCCCTGCGATTGCCGGCTCGGTATACCCAGCAAGGACGATCGGGAGCCACTGTATCGCGCGTCCCGCACTCGCAGCTTGTGCCCCTCCCCAGGGGCCAACTTGGCTGCTTCTGCGCGATTCGTAGCCGCCCAGGGGTCGAAGCCGGCCTGTTTAGAACGAATAGGGGCAGATAGCATAATACCCACTCTGCGCTGCCCTCGTGTCCCTGCGCGCAAGCGAATCCAACTGATCCCCAGCAGCACCCCGTCGCCCAGCGGGGAGCAGAGGGCAGTCAGATTTTCTTTAATCGAGTCCGTCGCAATTTCGAGAGCTCTCAAGGACCAGTCGGTAGGTCGGGCCGCGCGGTTGCCCCAGCACTTGGCTGAGGCGGACGGTGGCGGCTTCAGCGACAATGGCGTCGGTGCCGGCTGTTCAGTCCTTGCTGCTGTTGCTGCTGTTTCTGTTGCTCAGCTTGCGCGGTACAGCCGGTGAGCTTACTGTAGTACATACGAATCCCATATACGTTCCGTCAAAAATACAGACCTTTTACGCGTAAGTTCTGAAGACTGCCGGAAATCAAGAGACAGTCGATCTGCAAGCAGTTACGTCCATGTACCACAGGGTGTACAGCAGCCCTGACTTTCTCAACGTCAGCCATGTACAATTTCTGTGCCTTGGTGGTTGGCCTTCATTGGCGAGAATCGCACGACAAGCTTCAGGCATATTTTCGTGCGCCTGACCCAAAATAAGCAAAAAAGCACAAATTTAAATCTAGGAGGTTAGTGTTAGCGCTGAGCCACTCAGAAAGGCAGGCATTCCTTAAACCACACCTGAACACTAATTACGGACACACTTGAAATCGAGCGGTATGGTCCTGTAGCTGCACCCTCTGCTCAAATTGCAGCTGGCTGCGTCACTAGTCAATTACATGCATGACGTCATTGGGTAATTCTATTGAGTAAATAATTTTTTTCATTTGTTTAGTCCTCCTAAGAGTTTTGCGGCTCTCACCAGCAGCTGCACAGCATGCTAATTATCTGTCTATCTTGATCATATATCTGGATTTGCTGGGTTCAAATTAGCCATAAGCGACTGCTCAAGCATAAACACCGGATCACTATTCAAAGACTACTCAAGTTTCTAAGAATTCAAATAATTCAAAGAAAATTTTAGGAGGCCAGGTTTTTCCGTAAAAATACATTATGGAGATAGGAGATTTTCATTTTTTCAGCACAAAAATTGTTACTTTTTTACAGGAGGCAGACCCAATGTTCATCTTTTAATATGTCCTATCTCCGTAAATGAAGATGAAAATCTCCTATCTCCGTAATGTATTTTTACGGTAAAACCCGGCCTGGTAAAACCCGGCCTCCCTAAAATTTTTTCGAATAAACTTAGTCATTCTACTTGAGTAGTCTGTACTACTACGCTCGTACTCGTAGAAACATTCTCGAACTACCACATCCAAGATAGCAGATGGCAATCAACCTTTTCTCGATGCCGTTCCAGTTCCTGCTCGATCTGCATGCACCAAGACCTGCGCTGTTCAGCCAGGAGTGCCTGGATGAGCAGTGCATATGTAAACGACCTGCCGGACGACTGGGCACGAGTCTCGGGTTGGTGCGATTTCCTGGAATTATA
>NIVC01004401.1:0-47036 GCA_002269645.1 Macrostomum lignano
AAAAGGGAAAAAAATATATCATGCCTTGCACCAGGGAGTGACTAACGGACCAGAATAGGGTACGCATAATTTATCGTCCAGAAACTGTGATATTATTAAAAATTAATTGAGTAAATGATTAATCGGTGGTACCCAACTACCACACATACAAGGCATTGAAGTCCAGAAAAAAACCATTTCGTAAAATACAATATAATAAACTATCCATATATGTGTTGCTGTTTATTTTAAAATTTGACAATAAATTGGTTAAATTTGATAATATATTGAAAAAATGTTTTACTGTTTGTAGTTAAATTGTTTTTAATCAATAATTTGCTTACATTGTGTTTTACTATACCAGTCAAGCTATTTTTTTCAAATGAGATGGCCGAACTTTTTTATCTGTGCATTATAGCATTACTATTGTCTATATGCGAATATTGCACTGCTTGTTCATACAATTTAATTATATTTTGCTTTTTCAAATTTCTTTGCTTTTGCTTTTACAATACTGCTGTGGCTGTGCCTGTAACGAGTAATTATATCGTTTAGTTTAGTATAGTGCTTCGTTTAGAAGACCATGGATGACATGCACAGTTTTAGAAGGCCTGTGGAATACTGGCATACACATTACTGGTACACTTTACTAGTATATTTTATTGGCGTATACTTTATCAGCTAGCCAAATACTTTCCGGCGTACACAAAACACGATCCGCAATATGGAGGCCATGAGGTGTTCAACAATAAACTTTGTTGTAGACTTTGTTAAGGTCATGGCATGCCTGCGCCAGAGTAAATCATATTAAAAAATTTGATTGTGCCATGTGCCCACACTCAGGAAGGTGTACATTATGGTGGAAAATTCTGGCGCACATCAACAATAAATGTGCGCAAAATGGCGCATACGGTGTACAACAAAGGCTTAGCAGAAGTTTTTAGCGCACATTGGCGCATAGCAAAACCTAATCAGAAAAATTTAGCTCACAATGAGTCACCTAAATGTAAAATCTGCATATGCAATACATAAAATATGCTTTAAGATTACGTTTTTTTCCAAGCATATCAATAAAAAAATTGTTTGTTGGTAAGTAAACTGAATAATAAAATTCAAAATGGGATATTACCATAAAGATAAAGCTATTTCTTTTGACAATTTTCTACGTAAGCTAAAATAAAGCAAAAGTTTTGAGTTGAAAAAAAGCCTATATAAGGTACAAAAATTTAACCATGTTTTTAGTTTTGTTTTAATTGGACTTTTACTGAGTTTTTAGTGCTATGGCATATTAGTACTCTAGCTATATATTTGTCAATAAACGAATATAGACCTCGACGCACAAATTCATATTTTAGCTTCGCGCACAGCGCACACTCTAAAAATATGCTGAAATATATTCCCGCACACATGTGACACCTTCCTGAGTATGGCCATGTGCCAGAACTATTCCTTGTACCAACTAATAGACTCCCACTATTAATTGTCTTGGCTATATCTTGGACATTTTGCAGAAGCAAGAATTGGACATTTATAACTAATGCACCTACTTTTGCCCCCCTTTCACTTTTGTCTCACAATCTCCCTAATGAAATGGGCTTGTTTTATATTGAATGGGGATTGTAAGACAAAAGTAAGGAGAGGTGCAAAAGCAATTACCATAACAATTAATTTTGTTATTAATTATATATCAATCGTTGATAGAGATATACCATTTGATATGGACTAGAGCTATTGAAAATTGAGATTTGGACTGAGAAAAGATTTGAGACAAGCAAAGTCTTAAGTCAAGAAATTTTGAGATACAATGAGATAAGATTTAAAAAATATTAGAAAAATCTCATTACAACAAATACACCATAAGATTGGCAGATCCTTTGAGTCTGGGGCCAAATCACTTTGTTGCAGGACTGAAACAACAACAAAAATTTATTAGTATAAGTTTGTATGTTAGCATTTATAACAATGTTTGCATTTATTAAATGATGATATAAAACTACTCAACTAACCTTACCTATTGTGATAAATTTAGATTAATTATTTTAGTAATGAAGGATGTTAATTATTATAGCACATGCTAAGGGTTTATTTTGATCAATTCACAATGATAATACTCTTAATATTATAGATATAGCAACAAGCATAGTGTAATAGTAATGCAATGAGACAATGTGAAAGAAGGATGAGCGAAACTGCAAGAGAGTAAATAGATTTAATGCTTTATATACTGCTAAGTATTTCTATGGATTATATAGTATAACAAAAATACATCAACTCAATGCTAAATAATAAAATAAAATTTAAGTATAATATATATGTTGAAAAGGATGATAATTATACTGTATATATATGATACAGAATAGGAAGAAAAGCATGAAAGAAGTGACATTGTCACATTATCACAGAATTTATCCATTTCAAAATCCTCTTGCTGATTCAAACAAAAAGTATAGGTTCAACAATAGTATTTGGTGTTTTAAAGAAAATACTTGTCCTTTCACATATTTTCTTAATAAAAAATTTCACTTTTAGCAATGCAAAAAAATTCTCAATTTCTTGAATCTTGTCTCAAAATTTTCCACAAAAGTCAAGATTTCTTGAGACAAGAAAAAATGTCAAGATCTTGTCTCGAATCTTATCTCATTAAGATCTCACAATATCTCTAATGTGGATTGAATAGACTTTGTGTCCATAAAATAAACATAATCAAACTGCAAATTTGGGACCATATTAATCCATTTAATTTTATGATACAATCTCTTTCATGCTTGGGCGCAACCTTGGGATTCACTCGGCCGTTTCTATTGGCAACACACACATGTAAGTCGCTATTGGACAGAATAGTAGTCACGTGACTGCTCTCAGCCAATAGCGACTTACATGTGTGTGTTGCCAATAGAAACGGCCGAGAGAATCCCAAGGTTGCGCATGTATGATCTCTTTAATATAATTTAAGTACTAATATGATCGTAATTTAAAACCTATAAGCTCTTTCCATTTTGTCTTATAATCACATATATAATTTTACCATTTAAATGATTGTGTGACAAAAGTGAATACAAGCTATGCTTCTATAACTTTCTATGTTAATTTTCAATGACAATTACAATGATGATTTAAAGTTTGATGATTTGAAAAGTGAGTACTATGTACAATAATTGTACATGATATATTAGAGTGTCTTTTTGACTCTTTAATGGGGATTATAAAATGAAACTTGACCTACTTAGGGATTGTCTAAAGAAAGAATGTCCTAATGCGCTAGTGCAAAAAACATCAAACCCCCTTTTGCACTGGAATTTTCTGTGAAAAAGGTCATCTTCCTGACTATGGAAATAAAGGACCTTTTTATAGTTATGACAATAAAAGGACCTTTTTATAGTTATGACAATAAAAGGACCTTATGCACTGGGACTATAAAGGACTTTTTTGTTATTATGACAGTTATATGCATTATATAATAGATCATTTTAATTAGCATAAAAAAGTTAAAAAATGACTAACAATAAAACATTAAAAAACAATGAGTCAAAATGCCACTAGTGTAATTAATACATACACAAAGAAAAACAGTTTCAGATTAAATGTCTATATTGTTTAATATGTATGCACATGAACTTTTTTTAAAGTAAATAGTTTAACAAAACTAAAAACATGTTTTTGTTATGTCATAAAAAGAAATAAGAATTGTTGACACAAATATGTCAGTTTTAGGTAGGTATCTGACTCTAACTGGTTTTAAACCCCCCCTGCGCCAGCCTGGCCTTGCTTTGGTAGGTTGGTGGGATGCTGGTGCTCTGCGTGCATGCAAAGCTTAGGGCAGCCTCCCCCTCCACTCTGTGCTATTTAGTCACACATTGCGGCTGCTGAGTTGGCATATTTTTGGCAAAATATTTTTTTTCTCTTTTAAATAAAAAAATAATATATTTCATTGCTTAAGGGGTTTATTTCCCCTTTCTAGGCTGCATCTGCTGGTCTTTTGTGCCATTTGCTTTTACTTAGCGTTAGGGCCATTCCATATAATTATGGTCGTAACATGACAGACTATTTTTACTTATAAAATGAAATCTAATAATAGAATATACTAAACCAATATTTTGAATGAAAGATTATTTTGTCAAGAATATGTTTATAAAGTTTCATATAGATATCATCATTAGTATAGATGTTATTAAACCTTGAATGGCACTTATGGTCGTAACAACAGGATTTTTGACATATAGAAACTAAAAGATAAAAGTCTTATAAAATTTTTCATTTTTGATATTTTGCAATAATTTTTTTTTTAAATTTGACTAAGAACATCTTTAGAAGTCATACTCTTTTATTAGAATATATAAACTCAAAAAGGCAACAAAGATACAAAAGAAAAGGCAGCCTTATGGTCGTAACATTATGGTCGTAACATATTTTTTTCTGTCAATTCAGTAACTTTGAAGTACTAATATATTAAAAATATAATAGATTATATGGTTGCTAATGTTTTTATCCAATGATGCAAGTACTATAATTTTATATATAGTTTGTTTTAACCTTCTAAAGCTTTCTATTTGTTTTTAAAAGGTACATAAACTTAATGATGTCTTTTGCTTAGAAAATGTCCAATTTTTTACAAAAATAACTTTTTGCCAATTGATAACATACTAATCCAACATTTTATCATTTATTTTTTTTAGATTGTATACATTACATACAAAAAAGATTTGGTAAAAAAATTGGCTGATAAGGCAATGACAAGCAAAAATATTGACTTTTTTCTTTTTTCCAAATATGTCCATCTTATATGGAATGGGCCTATTAGTCTTTTGGGGTTTAATAAAAAAATAGATTTTATTAGGAAACAAAACTACAAAAAACATTTATATTAATAAGACAATTAATTCAGTTTAATAGATTTGAAAGACTGATCTGCATAGGAATTTTTACCAAATAAGGGTCTCTTTAAACTATGGATCTAAATGCATAGTGCATGCTGTATATTATAGTTTAGAAGGCAACATATATGCTATTTCCCAGCATATAACAAGGGTACTTGCTATTTTTCATTGTATATTATCCCATAGTCAGGATCATGTCAACTATGTGCCAGAGCATTTTTTATAAAAAAAAGATATATATTAAAAGATTTACCTTGTGCTGAAATTTAGTCAATTTCTTGAGCACTAAACTAAACTTACTTTTTGTAATAACTCTAAGATTTTGACAACATTACTAAAGTATAAGAAAATTAAAATAATAGACTATATTCAATAAAGCAATTTTAAATAAAAAGTATTGCATTTAAATGGTAAATAAGTTTTAAAATATTTAAATTTTATTCCTAAAATTAGTCTGATAGATTTTCAATTTAAATATACATTTCTTATCCTTTTTTATTTGATTTGCTGAATTTTAAACACTATGCAGCTTGCTTTATGTTGTGCTACTATGCTGTAACTGCACCACTTGCATCAATGTATTGAACTAAAAAGGCTTCTATATGTCAATTTTCTAGGCAAAATGATATTATCCCTAATATCAGCATATATCTAATTAAAAAATTACTAGACTTATTATTAATATTAGTATTACTATTAGTATTAGTAAGTACTATTAGTTCTGTGTTTAAATTAAAATGTATGTTATTAAAAATTCATGTCATGCAAGGTTTTATGCATAGTTTAGTTCTATTCATGCACAAAAATCAGTTGGTCATTCCATATTGTCCAGCAAGTAGATGACAGTATCCACATTAGTATCATAGATGACAAAGTAGAGAGTAAAAATCGAAATGCATATATATTATAACTTTTAGTCAGGTTGATTATTCATGATTATTGTAATGATATGGATTTTAAATTTTGCAGCAAAACTTCATGAAAAGATTAGTGATAAGATTAAAAGATAGACAAATATATTAAAATCAATGTCCACTTTAGCTAGGCCAATAATCTGATTTGTATGAAAACAGAAAAACCAATGACACCTGTGCATTGCTTGCCATTCATTTGTTCTATTTGGTATAAATTGCTATTTATAGTGCCAAGTTTAAGCTCCATAATATTATATTATTATTTAATCTCTGTAAACAACAGCTGCAAAATAATTGCTAACTCACTGCATAGTGTAATCCAATCGCCTTATTGTGTTGCTTAATCTTCTTTCTCCCCTGCCCGTCACCTTGCCGCAGGATTAGCAGAACTAGCTCAGCGCGAGTACTCAGCTGGCGATTATGAACGTGCCGAGCAGCACTGCATGCAATTGTGGCGCCAAGATCCCGAGAATACCAGCATCCTATTGTTGCTAAGCTCAATTTATTTCCAATCTAGACGGCTGGACAAGTCTGCCTATTTTAGCCAATTGGCAATCAAGCAGAACCCGATGCTGGCTGAGGCCTATTCCAACCTCGGCAACGTGTACAAGGAGCGCGGCCACCTGGCCGAGGCTATCGAGAACTATCGTCACGCCCTGCGGCTGAAGCACGACTTTATTGATGGATATGTCAATTTGGCCTCCGCCCTGGTCGCCGCCGGCGACACTGAGGGAGCTGTTGGAGCTTACGTGCAGGTGCTGCAGTACAGTCCTGTGAGTCCCTTGCTGCCCTCCTGTTAGCTGGTGTCAGTCAGTGGGGCGTGATTTTATGGGAAATGTGTCAGTGTGATTAATGAATGCGTAAGTCAGGTCGAGAGAATGTGTCAGCCAGTGTGAGTGATTGATCAGGTTGAGAGAATGTGTCAGTCAGTATGAGTGATTGGTCAGGTTGAGAGAATGTGTCAGCCAGTGTGAGTGATTGATCAGGTCGAGAGAATGTGTCAGCCAGTGTGAGTGATTGATCAGGTTGAGAGAATGTGTCAGTCAGTATGAGTGATTGGTCAGGTTGAGAGAATGTGTCAGCCAGTGTGAGTGATTGATCAGGTCGAGAGAATGTGTCAGCCAGTGTGAGTGATTGATCAGGTTGAGAGAATGTGTCAGTCAGTATGAGTGATTGGTCAGGTTGAGAGAATGTGTCAGTCAGTATGAGTGATTGGTCAGGTCGAGAGAATGTGTCAGTCAGGTTCATATAATGCCTGATTGCAGCGCATGGGCATTTTGGCGGACGGCGTCCGGCGCGGATCTAATACGGCGCAGCGCAGCGCGTACGGCGCGCGGCGATTAGTACGGCGCGGCGCGGTACTAATTAGATGCCGAGGCATTTAGGCTTGATAAGACAGTTATAGTTACTCCTGCCGTTTACCCAACATTTACCCTGCGTTAATTTTGCTTTAGGGTTTCTTTCACAGGTAAGTCATTTCACAGCGTGGCGCAGGTTGTGTAGGCGTCTGGCGTACTTAAGCCATGCGCTGCAATAGGGATATAATGTGTCAGCGAGTGTGAGTGATTAGTCAGGTTGGGAAAATGTGTCAGTCAGGCTGAGATGCTGTGCCCATGTTTTTCCTCCATCAGGATCTGTACTGCGTACGAAGCGACTTGGGCAACCTTTTGAAAGCTCTTGGCCGATTGGACGAGGCCAAGGTAAGTATAACGCAGGTATTGTGTGCATTTGCATCTTTCATAAAATTGCTCACTAGGCAAGTAAGAGTGCCGCTAGCTAGATAACACCCTGTTTCCCCTTTGATAATAGCTCTAAACTTTGCAAAATTGAAATTAACAAAAGTACATAGCCTAGAATTTGAAAGTACATAGCTAGTTTGTAAAGCGCTCTCTACTACTAAGAGAGCAAATCAAAGATCGATGAATTCCGTTTTTGGGATCAGTTATAACTAAAGAAATCGAAACGATTGCATTTTTTTGTTTTTCTTAGACGTCATATAAAAGTGCAATCGCTTTTTCTGGAGTTAAAAAAATATTGAAAATTTAATTTGCGTTTTATTAAATATAAACTATTTGCCCTTCCAAAGCAGACTTTGCCCAGCATTTGAAGCAGCGCCATCCTTGCATTTTGTTTAGCCTGTTGATTTACACCAGCCATGATGAAGCCATTATTAATTACGTCTAATTGGTGCGGGCTAAGGCCGAGGCTGAGCCTACAGAAATTGGTCAGTGAACAAAAATCAATAGATAAATTACCGTCTTAAACTATTGAAATTTAACAGTACATTCTGGCACTGTAGGAAGCTCAGCCTTAGCCCCATCATTTTTAGGCATAACTCTTTCTTTTTTCTCTGGTCAGACTGTGTCCCTGATGCGATATGCTACTGCTATTTTTATATCTATTTTCCACGCATATTGTCGCTCTGTCAAACTCAATCAAGGCATTGGAAAGCTCTGTGATAAAAATATTGGCAAATTCAGCTCATCTGATGTTTGTCTTTGTCGCATCAGTAGTATGGCTGGAGGTGCTGTGTGCGAATAATTGAAATTATTTTATTTTGTTTTAATCCCTTGCTCGCAGAAAACTGGTGCGTGCACCCGCCTCCAGCCCTGCTGCTCAACTTATTTTCATAGATGGGCGCGTCAAATTCCCTTTGCGATTTTGTATTCTGCAATTATGCGAGATGCTTTTTCCCCTTAGACACCCCATCTCCATGGCAACCAGTTGTTGACTATGATTTAGCTGTTGACTAAAGCAATTTGATTATGATCGATTTTGTCGCTTAATAAGTGAAGAACATTTTAAACAAATAAATAAAATGTTGATACTTTAGGCGTTCGATTTCTGTTGCCATAGAGACTGGAGGCGTTTTTTTATCAACCCGCGCCCGTCTCTAGGGTCTTTGTCTTTCTTTCTTTTCTGATTGCTTGTTTTTTCTTCAGATTTTAAATATTTTCAGTGCTGGAAATTTGTCGGACTTTTTGGTTAGGCTTTTTAATCTTTAGAAAATTTTGGCATTAAAATGCCACTCAAATTTCAGAACGTTGCTTTCGTAGACAGCCAGCCAGCCAGCCAGCCAGCCAGCCAGTTTCCAGACTGAACTCTCGGCATTTTTCTCCATACTTTCCTGTTTTTTTGTCTCCTAGAAGAACACTTCTAAAGACTTTTTTAAAAAGAAAGACAAAGACGCTAGTTTTGTGTTATCATATTTTTGTAAGCGATGAGTTTTGCTGCTTCAAGTGATGCGTAATTAAAATGCATGTGCAGTTAATTGCACACGACTTTTATTATTTCTCTATAGGAAAATATTCTTTGCAGCAGACCTCAACGCTTGGACTAATAATTTTGTTAGTGGAGCTTATTTTGCGGCATATATCAGCATCAGGTGCAATACTACTTTTTAGTAACAGGAACTGATTGAAGAATAACTAGATATGTCACAGTTAAAGTTTGTCAAGACAGTATCAAATTTGATGTGGCAGGTGAAATTTCCTTTCCTTCCTCGATCGCAGTTTGCGGCCTCAAGAGCATTGAGATGAAGAATGAGAAAGTATTTGTGAATACAAGCATAACTCGGGCAAGAAGCGAACCCAAGACGGACGAAATTCAGCCTAGGGCGGGCAGGCCCAATCTAGCTCAGCCAATGAGAGAGCAGTAAGGATAGAGATCAAAGTCAGACGGACGAAATTCAGCCTGGGGGCGGGCCCAATCTAGTCCAGCCAATGAGAGAGCAGTAAGGATAGAGATCAAAGTCAGACGGACGAAATTCAGCCTGGGGGCGGGCCCAATCTAGTCCAGCCAATGAGAGAGCAGTAAGGATAGAGATCAAAGTCAGACGGACGAAATTCAGCCTGGGGGCGGGCCCAATCTAGTCCAGCCAATGAGAGAGCAGTAAGGAGAGAGATCAATGTTACATACAAAAAGGGCAAGAGGAAAGCCTAAGAGTATTTGCAAGTTTTCCTGAAATCTTCAGTCTTGAATAAATTTCTCAAGGCAAAAACGCTCACTTTGCTTCTATAAAGATCTAGATCTAGTTATTCTAGTATCTGTGGCGGCAGCAATAAACTGATGCTTATATTGTCAAAAAACAAGCATTCCAACTGGCAATGTATTATTGAATGGTTTAGTTTATTTTATATTTTCCAGTGTCTTGTAAAATTATAATTTGATTTTGACAATTGCGATAATATCAAATAGATATAATTATATCAGTTCAGTTTGTGTCTCAACAGATACAGAGACGAGTTTGACCAGAAACTGCTGGCTAAACCAATCGGCTTACAAAAGCTGGGACTAAATTCCTTTAAGCTAACAAAAATGAAAAAAAATATCTAAATATTATAAAAACAGATGCAGTGTTTTGAATGGCGGGCAGATTTTGGAAGTGAGGAGCAGTTTGATCTGTCTCATTAAGGCCAGGACCACCAGCAGTTGAAGGCGCTAAAAGTCCAACCCACTAAAAAGCTCGGCATTCCAGTTTTGTTGTTTGCGATTTGAAAAAAAGCAAAACTTTTCCAAACCTTGGCTATTACGGATTCAGACGATTTGTTGTTTCAGACTATGAGCACTGTGACTCTCACTGTGACAGCCTCTTCGCTACTGCTGTGAACAGCTTCAGGTATTTAATTGCCAATTTATGTTTTTTGAAATATTAAAATTGCCATTGATTTGTGCCAACGACTGTGCTTAATATATATCAGCTCATTTTTTTGCATTCCAACATTTTTAAGAGGTTGTTAAAAAGTGTAAGGCCGATGTTCCTGTTCTGTGTGAATAAAGCTTTCACAATTTCTGTGGAAATTGTTGAGAGTTTTATTTCATTAAACAGCGCCAAAGTCTTTCAACTTTAGCAATTCTCTCATTTTCAAACGTTTTTCTGGTATCAGTTTTTTTGC
Source organism: Macrostomum lignano (assembly GCA_002269645.1). Classification (NCBI taxonomy): domain Eukaryota; kingdom Metazoa; phylum Platyhelminthes; family Macrostomidae; genus Macrostomum; species Macrostomum lignano. The sequence goes on from NIVC01004401.1 coordinate 10,663, forward strand.
GTATTGTATATTTTATGATAGAATTTTTGGAACAAAGCTGTCCTACTTCAGTAACACTGTTTCAATCGATTCGTGTTCTTGTGTCTCTTTTTGTAACAATATTTTGTTTAACTAATTTTGCAACATTTTAACAAAAATAGTAAGTAAAACGCGTTTTTCTACATGGACTACTGACAGAAGTAGTAGTATATTTTTGTATGCTTTTGTTATAACTCAGCTCTGAATTTAAGGAAAATATTTTTTCCAATAAAAAACAAAACGTAAATTAACACACTTTGAAATACTACTATTAGTAGGTGAATGAGTTCAAAACTTTGATTGAAGTATTTTTTGAAATCAATTAAAACTTATTTTTGAGTCTAATTCCTTGTCCCCACCCACTCCCCCTTTTCGCAATTCTCCCCTCGCAATCCGGGATAATCAATAATCCTCAACCACAAAAACGCCCAACATACGAACCGCGCTATTTCACCAAAACACGCACAAAAATCAAGGCGTGCTACCTCAAAGCCATCGAAACCTGTCCGACGTTTGCCGTTGCCTGGAGCAACCTGGGGTGCGTGTTCAACGCACAGGGCGAGATCTGGTTGGCTATCCATCATTTTGAGAAGGTGAGCTTGCAGATATTCAGTTATTATTGTTTAGTTTAGTAGTTATTAGTTATATAGATTAGGTAGATTTACGGGTAGCTATTACGCAGATATTTGGCTAGCTATTAGGAAGATATTTGGCTAGCTATTAGGCAGATATTTGGCTAGCTATTAGGCAGATATTTGGCTAGCTATTAGGCAGATATTCGAGTAGCTGTTCGGTAGACATTCGAGTAGCCATTGTCGAATAGCCGAGCCACATTCACTCCCTCAAACCTTCGCCCACACGAAAGGCCGTGTCGCTGGATCCGAACTTCCTGGACGCCTACATCAACCTTGGCAATGTGTTCAAAGAGGCTCGCATATTCGATCGAGCTGTGGCCGCTTATCACCGAGCTTTGCACCTGTCCAGCAATCACGCCGTAGTGCACGGCAACCTGGCCTCTGTGTACTACGAGCAGGGCCTGATCGACCTGGCCATCGAGACCTACCGGCGGGCAATTAAAATCCAGCCAAATTTTCCCGACGCCTATTGCAATTTGGCCAACGCTCTGAAAGAGAAGGGCAGAGTTGGCGAGGCCGAGGAATGCTACAATACGGCCTTGAAACTGTGCCCATCCCATGCCGACTCGCTCAACAATTTGGCTAACATTAAACGGGAACAGGTACGCGGCTTGTTAGATAAATCTTGGAACAATTTATCGTCATTTTAGTGCCATTTCCATAGCTAAATGTGCCAGTTCCATAGCTATATGCCATTTTTTTCATAGCTATAAGTGCCAGTTCCATAGTTATAAGAGCCATTTTTCCATAGCTATAAGTGCCATTTTTCCATAGCTATAAGTGCCATTTTTCCATAGCTATAAGTGCCATTTTTCCATAGCTATAAGTGCCATTTTTCCATAGCTATAAGTGCCATTTTTCCATAGATATAAGTGCCATTTTTCCATAGCTATAAGTGCCATTTTTCCATAGATATAAGTGCCATTTTTCCATAGCTATAAGTGCCATTTTTCCATAGCTATAAGTGCCATTTCCATAGCTATAAGTGCCATTTCCATAGCTATTCCGATGTAAGTGCCATTTCCATAGCTATTCCGATGTAAGTGCCATTTCCATAGCTATTCCGATGTAAGTGCCATTTCCATAGCTATTCCGATGTAAGTGCCATTTCCATTACATAAAAGCTTAGCATCATTTCCATAGTTCAGAGTGGCTATCATTTTAAACATACTGTAAGTAGTAATGTGGAGTTTATTATGCATATTTTATTAAAGTGTAACAAGCGCATTTAAAAACTTGCTGCGTCATCATCCAGGGCCGCGCCGAGGACGCCATCCGGCTGTACTGCAACGCGCTGGAGATCTACCCGGACTTCGCCGTGGCCCACTCCAACCTGGCCTCTATGCTACAGATGCAGGGCAAGCTGCAGGAAGCTCTGGCTCACTATCGCGAGGCCATCCGCATCTCTCCCGCCTTCGCCGATGCCTACTCTAACATGGGGAACACTCTGAAAGAGCTGATGCAGCCCCAAGCCGCTATGGAATGCTATCAGCGGGCTATACAGCTTAATCCTGCCTTCGCCGATGCCCATTCGAATTTGGCGTCCATCTATAAGGACGGCGGTTCGATTCCCGAGGCTATCCAATCCTATAGGACCGCTCTGCGATTGAAACCGGATTTCCCGGATGCGTTCTGCAATCTGGCTCACTGCCTGCAGATTGTCTGCGATTGGACTGACTATGAGGAGCGCATGACTAAACTGGTGGCTATCGTGCAGGTGGGATGATGGGATCTGGGTGGGATGATGGGATATGGTTTGGGATGATGGGATCTGGTTGGGATGATGGGATCTGGGTGGGATGATGGGATCTAGGTGGGATGATGGGATCTGGTTTGGGATGATGGGATCTGGGTGGGATGATGGGATCTAGGTGGGATGATGGGATCTGGTTGGGGATGATGGGATCTGCTGGTTGGGGATGATGGTATCCAGATGGTGATAATGGAGTCTAGATGGGATGATGGGATCTGGTTGGGGATGATGGGATATGGTTTGGGATGATGGGATCTGGTTGGGATGATGGGATCTGGGTGGGATGATGGGATCTAGGTGGGATGATGGGATCTGGTTGGGGATGATGGGATCTGCTGGTTGGGGATGATGGTATCCAGATGGTGATAATGGAGTCTAGATGGGATGATGGGATCTGGTTGGGGATGATGGCATCTAGATGGTGATGATGGTATCTAGATGGTCATGATGGAGTCTAGATGGGATGATAGGATCTGGTTGGGGATGATAGGATCTGGTTTATTTATTTATTTATTTATTTATTGATCTGGTTTGTAAATTTATTATAATGATTAAATTCCCCCCCCCCCGTCTAGGAGCAACTGGCCCGCAAGCGCTTGCCGAGCGTGCACCCGCATCACTCGATGCTCTACCCGCTGAGCCACTCAATGCGCCTCGGCATCGCCGGGCGTCACGCCGCCCTGTGCATCGAACGGGTGGCCCTGATGAAGCGCCAACCATATGAGCACTATCCCCATCAGATGCGCCGTCGGGTTCCCGAGGATCGGCTGCGTATTGGGTACGTCAGCTCCGACTTCTGCAACCATCCAACCTCGCACCTGATGCAGAGCGTGCCAGGCCTGCACGACAGACGGAAAGTGGAAGTGTTCTGCTACGCACTCAGCCCGGACGATGGAACCTCCTTCAGACAGAAGGTGTCCTCGGAGGCTGAGCATTTTATCGATTTGAGCATGATGCCGGACAATGGCAAGGCCGCCGATAGGATCTACGCTGATGGAATTCACATCCTGGTCAATATGAATGGCTATACTAAGGTGAGCTGTGTAAATTTCCCCATTTCTAATCCTCTCTCAAGTATCCCTTTTTAATCCTCCCTGAAATATTCCCATTCCTAATCCTCATTCAAATATCCCCATTTCTAATCCTCTCTCAAATATTCCAATTTCTAATCTTCCCTCACATATCCCCATTTCTAATCCTCCCTGAAATATTCCCATTCCTAATCCTCCTTCAAATATCCCCATTCCTAATCCTCCTTCAAATATCCCCATTTCTAATCCCCCCTCAAATATCCCTATTTCTAATCCCCCCTCAAATATCCTCATTTCTAATCTTCCCTGAAATATTCCCATTCCTAATCCTCCTTCAAATATCCCCATTCCTAATCCCCCCTCAAATATCCTCATTTCTAATCTTCCCTGAAATATCCCTATTTCTAATCTTCCCTGAAATATCCCCATTTCTAATCTTCCCTGAAATATTCCCATTCCTAATCCTCCTTTAAATATCCCCACTTCTAATCCTCCCTCAAATATCCCCATTTCTAATCCTCCCTCAAATATCCTCATTTCTAATCCTGCCTCAAATATCCCCATTTCTAATCTATCCTCAAATGTCCTCTCTTTGAATGCCAATTATAATCCCAATTTCAACTCCCCAACCCAGGGCGCCCGCAACGAGATCTTCGCCATGCGACCGGCGCCGCTGTCCATGATGTGGCTGGGCTACCCCGGCAGCAGCGGCGCTCCCTTCATGGATTACCTGATCACGGACTCCATCACGTCTCCGCTGTGCATGGAGGATCAGTACTCCGAACGATTGGCCTACATGCCGTACACCTATTTTATTGGCGATCACAGGAACATGTTTCCTCACATGTCGAATCGAGTTGCTATCGAAGTTACCCAAGAGTCCCAGAAGCAGCAGCAGCAGCAGCAGTTGCCCGACAACCGAGCTTTGCTCTGCGGCAACGATGTTGCTATGAAGCCTCTGCTGGATGCTGGCTGCGTGTCTAAAGTTGATCCGGCCATCGACTTGAGGGTGATGAAAACAACATCGAGTCTGGCTCAAGTATGCATCCTTATTTTCGTGTTTTTGAGTATCTATGCGTCTACCCTCCCATAGTGTTCGAGTTTTAGTGTCTACCCTCCCATAGTGTTCGAGTTTTAGTGTCTACCCTCCCATAGTGTTCGAGTTTTAGTATCCACCCTCCCATAGTGTTCGAGTTTTAGTGTCTACCCTCCCATAGTGTTCGAGTTTTAGTGTCTACCCTCCCATAGTGTTCGAGTTTTAGTGTCTACCCTCCCATAGTGTTCGAGTTTTAGTATCCACCCTCCCATAGTGTTCGAGTTTTAGTATCTACCCGCCCATAGTGTTCGAGTTTTAGTATCTACCCGCCCATTGTGTTCGAGTTTTAGTGTCCACCCGCTTATATCTGTCAATTTAAGTGTGCACCTGAACTCCCACTCACATCGCACTCAACCCGCATCCGCAGGCCCTCCGCGACATGGTGCAGCAGTGCGCGCCGTCTCTGACCGCCGTCCTACCCGGCATGACGAGCCCCGTCACCCTGCTGAACGGAGCCGCCCTAGTCCAGTGCGCTTTGAAGGTTTCCACCGGCGAGGAGCAGTGCCGCGGCCTCGTGTACACCTGCCGAGCCGCCTACGGTCTGCCTGAGGATGCCATCGTGTACTGCAACTTCAATCAGCTGTACAAAATCTGTCCGGAAACTCTGGACATGTGGTGCCAGATTTTACGACAGGTGCCTAATTCGGTGATGTGGCTGCTTCGGTTTCCTGTGGTTGGCGAAGCTAATATTATCGCCTCGGCTGCTAAGCACGGCATTGCGGGTTAGTTGCGCTTCTTTTTGACAGTTCAAAGTACATGTTAAATACAGTTGTTTTAATTACTATTTCAGTGTAAGTCTTAGTGTCAGAGCCATGATCCTTTCAAGTGAAAGTGTGAATCTGGCGCCAGTTATAATGTTCTAGGCCTGTGAATCTGGCGCCAGTTATAATGTTCTAGGCCTGTGAATCTGGCGCCAGTTATAATGTTCTAGGCCTGTGAATCTGGCGCCAGTTATAATCTTTAGGCCTGTGAATCTGGCGCCATTTAATCTCCTAGCCCTGTGAATCTGGCGCCAGGTAATCTCTTAGGCCTGTGAATCTGGCGCCAGGTAATCTATTAGGCCTGTGAATCTGGCGCCAGTTAATCTTCTAGGCCTGTGAATCTGGCGCCAGTTAATCTCCTAGGCCTGTGAATCTGGCGCCATTTAATCTCCAAGCCCTGTGAATCTGGCGCCAGGTAATCTCTTAGGCCTGTGAATCTGGCGCCAGGTAATCTCTTAGGCCTGTGAATCTGGCGCCAGTTAATCTGTGGCTGGGAATCTGAACAACCGAACCCCCCCCCCTCACTCCCTCCGCGCAGCCAATCGCATCGTGTTCTCAAACGTCGCCCCAAAAGAGGAGCACGTTCGGCGTGGCCTCGTGGCTGACGTCTGCCTGGACACACCGCTGTGCAACGGCCACACCACCGGCATGGACGTGCTGTGGGCCGGCTGCCCCGTCGTGACCCTGCCGGCCGAGACCCTGGCCTCTCGTGTCGCAGCCTCCCAGCTGGTGACCCTCGGCCTGCCCGAGTTGGCCGCTAAGAGTCGCGATCAGTACGTGAAAGTTGCCGCCAAGCTGGGCAACGACCCGGCTTACCTGCGAGCCGTGCGGCGCCGCGTCTGGGCTGGCCGGTCCAACACCTGCCTGTTCGACTGCCGGCAGTACGCTCGCGATCTGGAGCGCCTGTACGAGCTGGCCTGGCAGAAGGGCCTGCGTCCGACCCAGCACGTGACCGAGCTTAATAAGCAGTCGGATTATCACGTCGGCTGCAGCTGTCAGGCCTCCGCTAAAGCAACTGGCGATGGGAAGAAAGATTCTGCAGCGGCGGCCAACGGCTGCTCAGCGGCATCGCCGCCGCGATCTACCGAAACCTGATTGGCGTTGGAGTCCGGCGCTGCTGTGTCGCAATGAATTCTGATCGAAAGAAATGCTGTTTGTTTTTTATTGTTTTATTGACAGGTGTTTTTTGTTCTTTTTCCCGTCGTTGTTAAATTCATATTGGCTGTCTCTGTAATTTAATAAGCTGGTGTTTACCTTCATAATTGGCAACTTGATCTTATTATTTGAATCCCGATTAACAAATTGAGCTTTCAGCCTGGAATTAAATCCCGTAGAATCTTCCTTAATTAATAGTCCTTTAAAAATTTCCCTATATGTAAACACCTGAATCCGGCATACGTGCGCAACCTTGGGAATCGCCCGGCCGTTTCTATTGGCAACACACACATGTAACTCGCTATTGGCTGAGAGCAGTCACGTGACTACTATTCCGTCCAATAGCGACTTACATGTGTGTGTTGCCAATAGAGACGGCCGAGTGAGTCCCAAGGTTGCGCCCAAGCATGTAAATCCCTCATGTAAACACGTTGAAATCATCCCTTATAAACACACCATCCCACATACGCTTATCCACGATACAGCAAGTCCAATATTCGAATTTCTCCCCCCAGAGACAGTCTTTCTCACCTATTATAGATTCAACTAAGGCGTCCCAGCATCTCCTGTCGGAGACGGGATGCATCGCCGCTCCTGAATGCTGGACTGAAAAAGTCGTGCACTGCACTGCACTGCGAATCGTTTGCACCTGCACTGTTGATTCGGTTTGAAGTGCTCTCAAAATTAATTTAATTATCATTATCTAATGATGATGCTTCGCTTGTCGCTTTTTCTAGACTAAAGCTAACCCTCGAGATTGTCGAGACTTTGGCTACAGCTCCCCTGTGTCGGACGATAATTGTCTATTATCTAATGCCTACTTATTTATATTAAGCCTTGTAGAGGTTCGTAGCTCTTTAATTATAATTCCCCCCCCGTTTTCATTTTTATTTCTGGTGTCGCTTTGTGTACTTTTGTTTATACTACTGCTAGTAGGCAGATGCACTTTATTATAATAGCCCTTCGTTTTTCTTGCATATTTATAATGGAATTTGCGCTAATAATCAAGTTGTAACTGTTGCTATTTAATATCATTAGAGACTTTTGCCGGACACGCTTGATTCAGTGTGCTTATCGGTGTGTTAATCCCCTTACCTGCCCAATTCCCCCTGTTGCATGCCGGCCTGATTTAACTACATTATATTCGGCTTCTTTGCTTTAATTTTGTGTTTTTTATGTTTCATCACTTTTCCAAACATTTGCTTTGTCAGCTCTCTATTTAATTTTTTTATCTAAACCAATAATTCGGGTTTTTATTTGCCTACCTTTACTGCACTTACTTATTCTTGCACGCTTAACCCCCTATCATCTTTGAAGTGTTGTTTCGTAATTCAGTCATCATTTGATTTATAATATAAACCTATAAATATATATATTATTATATATATATATAATCACAGAGGTGTGTGCACGCCTCCATTCAAGTGTCAGGCATATTATATTTTCCGCATATTAACCTGTGAATAGTGTTTAATTAGTTTTTTTTTTTCAGCGTGCATTAGCTGAAGTTGTTGGCTCCGGATTGCTAGAATGATCTGATTGTATGACTTGTTTATTATAGCTTTATCTTGACACTAGACCAACCAACATTCGCACTTAAAGATTAAAGGAGTGCAAAACTGATGACTCAACGAATGCATTATCAGTGGTCTCAAAACTCTAATGTCAAGATTATTTCAACAACTCTAAACTGCAAACTCTGAAAGGATTTTAATTCGTGACTCTATCAGGTTATACTTCATAGTATTCCTATGAATAGTGATTAATTGTAAGATCAAGGACTTCTAGACTAACAGGACGTAAAACTCAAAGATCGTGCAATTTTTTGGAGGCCACGATTTCCTGGAAAAATACACTGCGAAGATAGGAAAAAATCAGTTTTTCGTCACAAAATCTGTGATTGTATTTGATCTGGGGCAGTGAAGACTACCATTCTTTTAATTTAACATGCACAATATGTTACTCTATTATATTTTCATATAGCTGTGTAGTGAAGTTTTCATTTTCATATTATTTTCACTTTATTTCATAAGCCAAAAGTTGCAAACTCACAAGTGGCATTAGCCAAATATCAAATTCAAGAAAAGAAAAGCTATTCAAATTTGTAATATAATAATATTTTTAGCCTTTAAAATAAAAATTATAAAAGGACTAATCAATGTTTTTTCTTATAGATACCTAGTAAAAATGGTTAGGGCCTATTTTTGTGATTAAGTCTATTCTTCTTAAATCTTAGTCCTAAATATAGGCTTGGCTTAAAAACTGATAATACAGCTTTCTCAAGCCTAGGTAACCAACCATATGAAACTATTTATTGGTAATCTATATATAATAAAAAAATCTAAATATACTAATCTCTAAGTCTGTCTAAATTTAATTACTTATTAGGCTAGATAGTGTAGTGATAGGTCTAGTTCTAGTAGGCCTAGGAATTAGTATAGTTACTAAACCTACAATAATAGCTTAAGACTAAGAGTACCTACATGCAATGTTTTTATACTTTATTTTAAAAAGAACAACACAAAAAGTTTGGCTAATGCCACTTGTGAGTTTGCAACTTTGGGCTTATGAAATAAAGTGAAAACAATATGAAAATGAAAACTTCACTACACAGCTATATGAAAATATAATAGAGTAACATATTGTGCATGTTAAATTAAAAGAATGGTAGTCTTCACTGCCCCAGATCAAATACAATCACAGATTTTGTGACGAAAAACTGATTTTTTCCTATCTTCGCAGTGTATTTTTTCCAGGAAATCGTGGCCTCCAAAAAATTGCACGATCTTTGAGTTTTACGTCCTGTTAGTCTAGAAGTCCTTGTGTAAGATTACAAGAGGACCCTTGGAGTTATTCTTGCTTAAGTTATACACTACTGGACAATATCTCGTCGAATTCGTTAAATTAAATCGTATGCAACATACAAACAAATTCAATTCTGTTTTAAAACTACTTTTCCCTCCAGAAATTTTAAAATAGTAACGTACTAATTTAAAACCTATGCAAAATTAAAAAATGGCTCCATAAGAAAAAACTATGATGCTTTTATTGTCGTTTCTAATGCTCGCTTCAATCAGTTAAAAATATCGTGTGAATTAAACTACTAAATCAATCATGGTTCATGGGCGTATGAATGAACTCCCATATTTGTGGAAAGCCAATATCTTTACTGAATAAATGCATGCTGGAAACTTTATATTTTGCTTAGACTTTTCAAAGGTTCCTATGCGGTACGCCCATGAAAGTTGTGGTTCTGGCTCCTAGAAGTGGAATATAAAGTAACAAAGATCTATCTTTTTCTTTTCATTATAAGCACCATCCACCATTTGAAGAGTTAGCAAGCCAAATTCCTGCTATTTATTTGCTTACAAAAATAGATCTATTCGCTTCCTAACAAAGTGGAGTCGTCAGTCGTGGAAATCATGCAAAGCAAAGCATACACTAGAAATTAGAAAAAGAATAAGAATGTCAATAAGAATTTTAAACCAATATAGGGCCTATATACAGCAGTTCTAAGCTTCATATGAATTTTTATAGTAGCTAGGCATAGCCAATATTTTATGCTGTTTGGCCAACTACATACAAACCTTCAGTTGCCAACCCAAATTTATGCCAGAAATTTCTGACATGAAATTTAGATTCCCCTAAAATCTAGGAGAATCTAAAAATAAAATTGTCTGGGGATCATTTTAGATTCCTAGCATAGATTTCCTATAGTATATTATTATTATTAATATTATAAATATTATTATTATTATAAATTATAATACACTACTAAATATTTATATTATTATCTATATAACATAAGACATTATTATAAGTTATAATCTAGTATAGATATATGCAACCTCTAAAATTTCACCAGCTAGGCCCCCTATGCAACTTAGTTTTGAATAAAAATTAGAGAACTTAACCCAAAAAATCATTTGTTTATCATCAAGTTTTTTTAAATGTTAAGAATAAGCTAAGTGTCATCTTGAATATAAAAACTTTATAAGGCAATTTGCTGAGAGTTCAAGGCTCATCGGAAATTTCTAAGATATCAAATTATCACACTCAAGGCTTATGGGGAGAATTACTAAGATATTAAAGCTTGGTAATGGCTATAGTTCTAGCACTGAAACCTGTTTTCTAATGGCTATGGTATAGATCTGGCAGTCTTCTACAGGCAATTATCTACTAATGAAGTCTTTTAACATTAGAAGTATATTGTTTTGAATCTTATTGTTTCATTTTGATCTTATCTTGAACAAAATCTTAATATCAACCACCTATTAAAAAAGTAAAATGTTTCTGCTATATTATACCCATAAATTGCATAATTGGAATATCATTGCCAGATTCATAGCCATTCGAAAATGGGTTCCAATGTTGAAACTCTAGCCATTGCCTTAAAGCTTATTGGGGAAATTGCTAAGATGTCATTGTCAAGGCTTATTAAAGAAATTGCTAAAATGTCATAGCTTATAGGGATAGCTTATTATTTTACAAATTACTACCTAAGTTGAAAATACCTAGAGTAATACAGTGATTAGTAAAAATGATAATCATTTTTATTCTAATTATAATGGGTTCATCTGCATCTGGCATAGACTAACTAGGGAAATAACCAATATTCTTTGGCTGCTCAATGTAAACATTGTCCAACATTCAACAACCCACTGCTTGGTCCACTGCTTAGTTTATTTAATATCAAGTTACCTTGGTTGCCAATCAGATCATCAAGTGTCAGCTACTAACAGTAGTTTACGCCGATCATGCCAAAGTTTTATCATTCGCGCAGCAGTAGCAGCAGCTCCTCAGACATGGAGCACTACGCCATGGCTGCAGCGATGGGTGGCGGCGGCGCTGCATTTATGGGTCATAAGGCGGCGAAGAAGATGGCCAAACACCAGAAGAAGGCGATGAAGAAGGCGCACAAGCACGGCTACGTGGCCGGCTACGGCGCCCCCGTCCCGCCGCCAATGGCTATGATGGGTGGCAAGCATCACGGTGGCAAGGCCGCCATGTACAGCATGATGGCCGCCGAGGCTGCACACTCCAGCCACCAGCCAGCCGGCTATCAGATGTCTCGGGGTCCGCCGCCGCCTCCTGGCAGTTATCCGACCCAGCAGCAGCCGCAGCCGCCTCCCCCTGACCCGGGTTCGTCTTATTATCCTCAGCAGCCGCAGCAGTATCCGCCACAGCCTGTCGGCCCGTATCCCGGCCCTGGTGGAGCTCCCTACCCAGCTGGCGGTGGTTCGGGCGGGATGCCCCCTGCTGGGCCGCCATATGGTCAACCGGGCGGGCCGCCGTATGGCCAACCAGGCGGGCCGCCGTATGGAGGCCCCGGCGGAATGCCGCAGCCACCGCCGCCAGGCGCCGGCGGTCCGGGCTATCCGGGCGGTTATTAATCTGATAATGAAAATTGTTTTTAATGAAAATGCAGTTTGTTTTTATTGTATATTTAATTCGATTCTTCATTGTTAAGTAATCGTTAATAGCTCGTACGTTAGAAAAAATTTCCTAACTTCAGAAGGTAGAATAATTAACTTTACTTACTACTGTAGTATTTGCTTATTAAATTTTGGAATTCTACCAACCACGTAAGCCAGAAGCACGTGACTTGACAGTCTGTTATTTGTCTTAAGACTACAAATGTACATTTGTGAGGTTGTGGATACATAGCAGCCTCGCCCCCCTACCAGGGGCGTGAAGATCGGCCATAAAAAATCAGGCCTTTTTAATTACTCTTACCCCATAGATAAAGTATACCATAGATTCCACCCCTGCCCAGAATGTACACACGCTCGTGTCCAAACTTTGACCACCATAAAACTCACCGTGCTCTCATTGGCTGGCGCGAAAGCCTTCCTTTCAACACCTTCGATTTCATTCCCTCACCCCTTCCACACAAGAAAGCTTTATAACTTTAATGCGCGGAACGAAAGGATGTCTTACCAGTTTCAACAGTTAAAGCGGAGATAATAGAAAAGCGGAGTTGGGGGAATGTACACACGTGGACTCAATGTGCATAGCGTGGCCCAGCCAATAGGAGCGCAGTGAATAAAGTGATGGTCACAATTTAGACACTCCGCGGGGGTAGGGGTGGAGTCTATGGTATACTTTATCTATGCTCTTACCCACTCTGGCTGGCTCGTGCAATGTACAATTATTTGCCCCCCGACGGAAAATGTACATTGCATGCAGCTAATCAGGGGCGAGAGGCGGCGATAAACTTTTTTCTCAAGTGCCGTGCTTAACCACAGATACTATAAACACTAGATAGGCCACTCAGGCTAATTTTCTGGGCAAGTTTTTTATTCTACTTTCTGCTTAGTAGCAATGAAAGGAAGCAACAGTATTATTTGCTAAATTAGACAAATCGAGTGACTGTTTTTAAGACATCGTTTTGCTAACGCCATAAACAACTAACTTGTTTTGTGCAGTAATGGTGTACATTAAGACGCGACAGACAGTGTGCAATGCCGCTATCTTTCAAAGTGGAGGAAGGGGGGTAGTCTGGAATAGGGTTAATATCAGTTTCGTATAAGGCAGGGTGAGTGGATCGATAATTTAGGCCCACTGGTGGTGGGATAGAAAATAAAGGACTTCACATAGCTAGCCTGGGTTAGGGGTGGGGGTTGAGAGCATAGATAAAGTATACCATAGATTCCACCCCTACCCCCGCGGAGTGTCTAAATTGTGACCATCACTTTATTCACTGCGCTCCTATTGGCTGGGCCACGCTATGCACATTGAGTCCACGTGTGTACATTCCCCCAACTCCGCTTTTCTATTATCTCCGCTTTAACTGTTGAAACTGGTAAGACATCCTTTCGTTCCGCGCATTAAAGTTATAAAGCTTTCTTGTGTGGAAGGGGTGAGGGAATGAAATCGAAGGTGTTGAAAGGAAGGCTTTCGCGCCAGCCAATGAGAGCACGGTGAGTTTTATGGTGGTCAAAGTTTGGACACGAGCGTGTGTACATTCTGGGCAGGGGTGGAATCTATGGTATACTTTATCTATGGTTGAGAGGTTGTGGGTTAGAAAATTTGGGGGTGGCGAATCGTGCTTAAATACAAGCTTATATAGATGAACAGGACAAGAGTCAGAGTTAAAGAAAGTTCGAGTGCATACTAGCTTTTCTATCTAATCTTGTACTCGAGAAATGTTTTGATTCGAACCACTGCTGTGCTCCCACTTGCACGAGCTTTGTACTAGTGCTATTAACATCCGAGAAAGAAAAATCCGTTGCGAATGCATAAATTACCAAAAGATGACACTGGCGAAGCGCTGGCAGCAGCTACTGCAGGAGCGTGGATATTGACCTTTATAAACAATTAAATCACGGGGCCTCCGTGTGTTCAGCTTGCACTTTATGGACGAGGCCTACTGCTGCCTTACAAAGTGCCACGGATGTGCAAGACATCTGTTTTCGCTGGGACGCAATCCCACACCAAGAGTTGATGCTGCCTCGGCTCGTTCAAATAGACCAGCTACCCTCTGTGCAAAGGACTGATAAACGATGAAGAGGCAGACGACATGTACCCTCCAGTGCTGGGGCCAATTAGCAATCTATCTGCAGCCGAGCCTGCGACTTGCCTGCTGCCAGTGCTGTGGCAGAGCAACCTTCGGCTACCAGATTCTGCGCCGAGAACAGCTGTTGCGGCTGAAAGCTCTCACCTCTGCAGCCGATTCGCGGGTTCCAAGCGCTAGAGGCAACGATCAAGCGGCTGCAGCAACGATCCCGAGGCCGAAAGTGACAGGCGAATCAAGCGGCTGCAGCGGCAATCCCGAAAGCGACAGGCAAATCAAGCGGCTGCAGCGGCAATCCCGAAAGCGACAGGCAAATCAAGCGGCTGCAGCGGCAATCCCGAAAACGACAGGCAAATCAAGCGGCTGCAGCAGCAATCCCGAAAGCGACAGGCAAATCAAGCGGCTGCAGCGGCAATCCCGAAAACGACAGGCAAATCAAGCGGCTGCAGCGGCAATCCCGAAAGCGACAGGCAAATCAAGCGGCTGCAGCGGCAATCCCGAAAACGACAGGCAAATCAAGCGGCTGCAGCGGCAATCCCGAAAGCGACAGGCAAATCAAGCGGCTGCAGCGGCAACATTCGATGGTCAAGGCAAGTGCAGCGCAGTCGTGCATCCATGGACTGTGGAGGCGTGGCTAGCGCAGCTTCCAGCGGTCGACTGGGCGGCAGGGCGCTCGCAGTCAGGGGTGCTCTGGTCAAAGGATGTCATCTCATCAGCAGCTCATTGCAGCTGCACCACAAAAGTCCTGCTGCTTATCGGCTGCCTGTTACGAAACCACTGAGGATTGGCTCTCCATCGGATACATCCCTGGACCTTGAAGTGGCGCATTCGCCAGTTTTTTTTCATCTGTTGGGCCGTTCTGAATGCTGCCTCTGAACAAGGGCGACTGGCGACCCTGTTCTTCAACAGCACGCTGCGAGTTTCACAAACAGATGAGCTGATTAAGATGAGAAATCTTTCTATTTTGCTACACGAATATGGATTATGGAGTATATGATATAGCTCGTATTTGCTAAATATACAATAGTTGACTGCAATAATATAGCCTTCTATGCAATCTAAAGCATTCACAATGTTGCTTTGAATTGTGGAAAGTATAATTATAAGTTTCTTTTTGCAAAAAAATCAATACAATTGCTGCATTGCATTCATCTGTTTTTTTATTTTTAAAAAATATAAATAACGCTAAAATGTTTTTACTACTACTAAGCAGAAAGTAGAGTAAACTGTCGTGTTGTGAAAATTAGCTGGAGTGGCCTATCTAGTGTTTATAGTATCTGTGTGCTTAACTAGAAGAATGAAACAATGTGGGGTGCACAAACTCTTAAATAGGGCAAGCGAGAAAAAGTAAACAACCCACTAAAGTCTATCCGGCAATAATAGCAGCTTAATCCTGTTGGTTTACGGCTAACCCTAAATTCCTAAACCTTACCTAAAGCTATTTAAACCAACCCTAAGCCTTAACCGCCGGCAGTCAAATCGTCGTGCCCTCACCCAGCCTGTGAGAGTATTTGACAATTGTTTATTAATTATATTATATTATATAATTATATTATTACCAATTAGAGTACCTAAATGGTCCAAAGAGTGGTTGCTTTATAAGAGTGATTTTTTTTCCTTATTAAGCTACTTATATGTCCTTAATGTAGATAACGATATTTTTCATCGCAATAAATAATTTCCTTTGTTTGGTGTAGGGCCTGGGCCCATTATCAAATCAATGTTATAAATCTGTGACACAATGTCTTCTATCCATAGTATATACCATTATACAGAAATATAAAGCTGCATTGTTTTACGCTCGTATTATCTACAATACGTAGTGTGCAGTTTTATGTTTCTGAACAATAAATTTATTGCTTAATTTGTTTTATTGTTAAAGATCATTCTTGTTTCTAAACGGTTTTTAGTGCTATAAATATGTTTTCTGAAGCAAACAATCCGAATCTCTTTAAAATCGCAATTTATCTCTATTGGGTATCATTTTTTAACCTAATAACTTACCCACGTGGCTTACTCACCATAATAGTCAGTTTCTCAAGAATTATAAATTTGACCCTCGTCTTATTTTTCGGCAGTAAATGTTTATCATTTCTACTGAAAGTAGTCTGTTGCGAAATTCGACGTGGTTAAAAATCATCAAGAAGTTTTTTACTCGTATCGTATGAGTAAACTTGTACTTTTTTGGAATTAGCGGATTTGCTGCATCTGGATTTAGTCATGTTGTGAGCAAATCCTTGGCATGACGAAGGTTTCGGCTTTATCAAGCCGGGAAGGGGGGTGGCAACGCAGTCTGATTAAATTTCAAAAATTATTTCCGAATCATTTGGTCTTCTAGAAGCAGTCATTGCTTTAATCTGAGAGAGGAAGCGGTGCGTGTTTTCTGCAAGGTCGCTTCGTGTTAATCCTAATTAGAGAGGGAGGGGGAGCAGGGGAGTTTTACTCGCGTGGTTTTCCCCGTCTAATCTGATCTGCTCCGTGGGGAAATTTCTTGTTTCGAAGTCAGATTTCATTTAATTTGTAACTGCGTTGAATTCTATCAATTATTATCTATTTGACACCAAAAGTCCTCGCATAATAGTTGAGATTGCCTGTAGAGAGTGGCTGCATCAGCTTGTTGAATAATATATTTTAATGGGAGCACGAGAAATGCCCGCAGACGAATTGCCCGCCGAGATTTGCCCGCAGGAGATTTGCCCGTGGAGATTTGCCCGCCGAGCTTTTCCCGCGGAGATTTGCCCGCAGTGCATTTTGCCCGTGAGCGAATTGCCCGTGGAGATTTGCCCGCCGAGAATTGCCCGCCGAGATTTGCCCGCAGTGCAATTTGCCCGCGAGCGAGTTGCCCGCCGAGTTTTTTCCCGCCGAGGTTTGCCCGCAATGCTTTTTTCCCGCAGCGCATTTGGCAGCTAGATTCTGTCTGCATTGCCCCCCCCCCAAAAAAAATATGCATTTGATATGCAGTTACTATCAAAACGTTTTGATCATGTAAATCTCTTTATTGAGATTTACTAAGCATTGGGAAGGCAATGCAGACAAAATCTGCCGCGTGGCTAAATGCGCTGCAGGAAAAAAGCATTGCGGGCAAACCTCGGCGGGAAAAAACTCGGCGGGCAACTCGCTCGCGGGCAAATTGCACTGCGGGCAAATCTCGGCGGGCAATTCTCGGCGGGCAAATCTCCACGGGCAATTCGCTCACGGGCAAAATGCACTGCGGGCAAATCTCCGCGGGAAAAGCTCGGCGGGCAAATCTCCACGGGCAAATCTCCTGCGGGCAAATCTCGGCGGGCAATTTGTCTGCGGGCAATTCTCATGGACCCTATTTTAATTAAATCATCATACTTATTTTTAACTAAATTGTCTGCCCCGATCTCGGCAGTTTTTGCTAGAAACGCCATTAGTTCTGCTGTCTGCATTTTTAAACTGTTTAATTTTAGTTTGTGCGGGCTCTGCTTAGGAGGTATTAGAGACGGGTTCACAGAGGGGAATATTAGAGACAGGGATCACAGAGGGGATATTAGAGACGGGGATCACAGAGGGGATATTAGAGACGGGATCACAGAGGGATATTAGAGACGGGAGTCCCAGATCAGAGGGGATGTTAGAGACGGGAGTCCCAGAGGGGATGTTAGAGACGGGAGTCCCAGAGGGGATTTTAGAGATGGGAGTCCCAGGATGTTAGAGACGGGAGTCCCAGAGTGGATGTTAGAGACGGGAGTCCCAGAGTGGATGTTAGAGACGGGAGTCCCAGAGGGGATGTTAGAGACGGGAGTCCCAGAGGGGATGTTAGAGACGGGAGTTCCAGAGGGGATGTTAGAGACGGGAGTCCCAGAAGGGATGTTAGAGACGGGAGTCCCAGAAGGGATGTTAGAGACGGGAGTCCCAGAGTGGATGTTAGAGACGGGAGTCCCAGAGGGGATGTTTGAGACGGGGTCAGCGATGTGAGATCAAAGAGTCTAGATCAAAGGTGGTTTTAAAGCATAGAATAGGAAATTCAATGCATAGAGCAAAAGAAGCGACCTGCAACATCAAGTCCGCTTGCAACATGTTAATAATCCGCTTTCAATGGATACAACATTGAAGTCTGTTTGTTCACTTTTAATCTTTCAAAGGCACAGGCAGAGTCAGTGGCAGTTGTTGGGTTTGCTTTAATCTGCATAACATAAAAGATACAATGCATAAATGTAGTTCTCGCGATCGCATCACGCAAGATTGCTTGAGGCGAGGCCGGAGCTATTGAGACATCGGGGCTTTAATTTATAATGACCATCACGATCTAGCCAGAGGCTGCGCTGCGCATGCAGATATGCAGTCTTGGCTAATAACATTTTACAGTGAATTTGGTATTAGAGTGTCTGGTTTTGAGGGAATAATTAGGGAGACCACTGACTATAGAGAGATCCGCGATAGTGACAAGAGTGACAGGCATCTTTGAAAGTGACGAGAGAGGTCTGAGAAAGTTTACGAAAGAGATTTTTGAAAGTGACGAAAATGATCTTGAAGGGTGACGAGAACTCTGTGAGAGTGACGAGGGATATCTTGCAGATAGCTAGTGACGAGAACTCTGTGAGAGTGACGAGGGATATCTTGCAGATAGCTAGTGACGAGAGATCTGTGAAAGTGACTAGGGATATCTTGTAGATAGCTAGTGACGAGAGATCTGTGAGAGTGACGAGGGATATCTTGCAGAGAGTGACGAGGGATATCTTGCAGAGAGTGACGAGAGATCTGTGAGAGTGACGAGGGATATCTTGCAGAGAGTGACGAGAGATCTGTGAGAGTGACAAGATATCTTGCAGAGAGTGACGAGAGATCTGTGAGAGTGACAAGATATCTTGCAGAGAGTGACGAGAGATCTGTGAGAGTGACAAGATATCTTGCAGCGAGTGACGAGAGATCTGTGAGAGTGACAAGATATCTTGCAGAGAGTGACGAGAGATCTGTGAGAGTGACAAGATATCTTGCAGAGAGTGACGAGCGATCTGTGAGAGTGACAAGATATCTTGCAGAGAGTGACGAGAGATCTGTGAAAGTGACGAGAAGTATCTTGCATTGCAGAATATCTTGATCCTGAAAAGAGTGACAAGAGCTTTCATTGAGTGATCATATTACCCGTAAACTTTTCTGGGAATAAATTCAACGCAATTGTTTTCTGTTAGCGCATGAATTATACTTTACGCTACAAAAGTCCAGGCAGATATGCTAATAGTCATTTTCAGTCTCAACTGTACAAGCGCAGTGATAATGAGAGTGAGAGGAATTCGTGTGATATTAAAATAATGACACCGGAGCGATATACCAAGTAATTAAATAGCCGACTGTCCGATCGCAGCTGTGCCGTCTCTCTGCCTTATCTCCGATCTCTTCCGTCTCCGCCAGGCGGGTCAATTAGTGCGAAAGTGGGGCCTGCGCAGTTAAGTCTGGAAGGCGGAAGAGAGATAATAGCGTGCGCGTAGCCGTCCTTGCGTGGCTTTAGCGCGGGTAAAAGTACAAAAATGTTTGCTATAATGGTGACTGCGCTAGGAAATCCTACCTGCTTGTACTAAAAAAGCGCCCCGTTACAGAACGTGACGCAATGCCTCCTACAGGACGGGGCGCCATGTCTCCTACAGAATGGGGCGCGATGTCTCCAACAGAACGGGCGCCATGTCTCCTACAGAACGGGCGCCATGTCTCCTACAGAACGGGCGCCATGTCTCCTACAGAATGGGGCGCCATGCCTCACTACAGAACGGGGCGCCATGTCTCCTACAGAACGGGCGCCATGTCTCCTACAGAACGGGGCGCCATGTCTCCTACAGAACGGGCGCCATGTCTCCTACAGAATGGGGCGCCATGCCTCACTACAGAACGGGGCGCCATGTCTCCTACAGAACGGGCGCCATGTCTCCTACAGAACGGGCGCCATGTCTCCAACAGAATGGGGCGCCATGCCTCACTACAGAACGGGGCGCCATGCCTCACTACAGAACGGGGCGCCATGCCTCCTATAGAACGGGGCGCCATGTCTCACTATAGAATGGGGTGCTATGCCTACAGAACGGGGCGCCATGCCTCCAACAGAATGGGGCGCCATGTCTCCTACAGAACGGGCGCCATGTCTCCAACAGAATGGGGCGCCATGTCTCCTACAGAACGGGCGCCATGTCTCCTACAGAACGGGCGCCATGTCTCCAACAGAATGGGGCGCCATGCCTCACTACAGAACGGGGCGCCATGCCTACAGAATGGGGCGCCATGCCTCACACAGGACGGGGCGCCATGCCTCACACAGAACGGGGCGCCATGCCTCACTACAGAACGGGGCGCCATGCCTCACTACAGAACGGGGCGCCATGCCTCACTACAGAACGGGGCGCCATGACTCCTACAGAGCGCGTCGAGACACATACAAATTCAGAGATATTATTGACTTTTAATTACAGACAATGGGATCGGAGAGGACTTGCAAAACTACAAAAACTCGGCCTACAAGGCTCTCTCTTCATCTCACTCGGTTTTTCATTAACGCCATGATTCCCATTCGCATGTCCCTTGTCACTCATCTCTTTCTCAGTGCAGTCTCTCTATCTTCATCATATCCTGTAGCAATATGCCGCTTTTTAATTACTCTGTATCCGGCTGCGTGACCAATTATACAGCATTATTATTATAGCCGCTGCTCAGGGATTGAGCACTTGCATTAGTTAGAAGCAGGGTGGATACATAATTATGAGCACGCGCTGCTTTAGCCGCTAATGCGCTGCGAGACACGTGCTGTATTATTAATTCCCAGCTCTCTTGGGGACTGATGAGGCTCCGGCGGCTGCTTAGGGGACACAGGGAATAGGAAGGTAAAACCGCGCCATTACTCAGATTTGTCAGCTCAAAATATGTGGACTTCCCGTCTCTTCTGTCTCTCATTGCTTGCTAATGAGAATTTTTTATCCGAGGTTATATCCGTCTACATCGTGAGCTCGTATTGCAGTATCTCGGTAGATTGTGCATTTCAGGTTTATCATATCGACGAGATGACTATAAGATCGAGTGCTTGATTAGTTGGGGCTTGGGGGTATTTAAATATGGTCAAGTAGGGACTCGATATATTGAATTATTGAGAAGTGCTGCTGCCGACATGTCCTGCTTACTCCATTCTCTCATACCTTTGTATGATCCTCTTGCGCTTGTCCATCTCCCATTTTCTCCCTCCCTCTTGATCAATTCTCCACCCTCTCCCTCCCTCTTGATCAATTCTCCACCCTCTCCCTCCCTCTTGATCAATTCTCCACCCTCTCCCTCCCTCTTGATCAATTCTCCACCCTCTCCCTCCCTCTTGATCAATTCTCCACCCTCTCCCTCCCCCTCCCTCTTGATCCCCTCTCCCTTCCCTCCCCCTCCCTCTTGATCCCCTCTCCATTCCCTCTCACTCCCTCTTGATCCCTTCCCTCTCCCTCCCTTTTGATCCCCTCTCCCTTCCCTCTCCCTCCCTCTTGATCCATTCTCCCTTCCCTCTCCCTCCCTCTTGATCCATTCTCCCTTCCCTCTCCCTTCTCACTCTCTCTCTTCCACTCCCGTTCTCTCCATTCTTGGCCTTCGTTTCCCCATACAGTCTCCAGTTTTTTGTCTTCACATCCGTCTCTGTCAGCGTCTCCTTCCATCGTTCTGTAACAGCCAAGCAGTCAATGATTAGTCTTCTTGCGTCTGATTTCTCCCATATCTTCCTGGCGCTGCCCTTCAGTCATGCGTCAGTTCCTTTCTCCCACTAAATAGGATATCGATATCTGTCCAATGCAGACGCCCCCAAAGCTGCAGATATTCCATGTATACTCGTATGATTACCTAGAATGACCTAGAAAGAACTGACTTGTGTCAGTTGATGCAAGCTGTTCCAAAACCCGGTCTTGGCACACTCCGTTAATGGCTATAGCTGTATTCAGAATCCAGCCCATGCGCACAGAGAGGGGAAGAGAGGCAAGACGGTAAAAGTGCAGGCAGAACTCCCCGCAGCAGGTTCTGAGATCCCACTGGCTGCATGGGTTCTAATTTGCATTTTTCTCCCATAGCCTTCTTTGGTCTGCGCGGTCAATCTGAACTTTTCACTCTGTCCTTGTATGCGATGCTGCACCCTGCCCAGCCTCCTTACTCGTAGGAGTTTTTCTAATGTGTTCCTTCTTCTTTTAGAGGCAAAACGGATGCCCTGGGGGGCGGCGCTGATTAATCCACCCCGCAAGGCGTTCTCCCTCGCGTTCTCCCTTCCCCTTTCCAGCCTTCCACCATCGGCCTCTTCAAGCGGGGATCGACTTTATCCCCCCCGAAAATCCTTATCCTGGCCCTTCATCATTCCTTCCCAGCTTCCTTATATATATGCATGTATATTCTTATATATTATATAAGGACGGCAGCACATCCTATAGATATGCAGATATTTGCATTGCGGGTCCTTGGCTGCACAGTTAAGCCAGGCAATCGTAACACTGGCTAAGACGAAATGGGATATCCAAAGAAAGAAATCCCATTATGTACTAACAGTGTATAAGCATCTTATACTGGCTTTCTGCGTGCACACGCGCCATGGACGGCGAACTGGAATTGAAACTGAAAATGGATGAAATTCTTTTACACTTTTCCTATGCTTGGATAGTCTGGCCGATTCTGGTCAGGGTTAAGAATTAGGAGTGATTCTCTGGTGAGGATTTGGGATTAGGAGTGATTATCAGGTCAGGATTTGGGATTAGAAGTGATTCTCAGGTAAGGATTTGGGATTACTAGTGATTCTCAGATGAGGATTTGAGATTAGAAGTGATTCTCAGATGAGGATTTGGGATTAGAAGTGATTCTCAGGTGAGGATTTGGGATTAGGAGTGATTCTCATGTGAGGATTTGGGATTAGGCGTGATTCTCAGGTGAGGATTTGGGATTAGGAGTGATTCTCAGGTGAGGATTTGGGATTAGGAGTGATTCTCAGGTGAGGTTGCAGTGTTAGGAGTGAGTCTGGTAAAGATGGTGTGTGTATTTTCCAAAATTATGAGTTTTGTTGAGTACACGCATGCAGAGCGCACGATGCTTTTGAAACTGACATTAGCCCAGAATTGATGGAGCAGATGATTTGGATAAACTGATATTCGCTCCAGATTGCTCCAACCAAAGCACCCTGGCTTCATATATTCCAAGAGGAACTAGCAAACATTCCCTAAAACGTTTATTTTTAGTTCCCAATTCCCACGAAGGAAATGAATAGTTTTTAAGCATCAGCTGACCTGATATGTTTGGGTGGGCTGCTGGGAACGGATGGACTTTTACCACAAGGCAGCTAAAATACTGGATTGGTGCTGCATAATTCTATCTATTTATCACACTGCATGCTATTCTCTAATATATTTTCAGCTAGTGTCCAACAGAGCCTAAGCTACTGTCTAACAGAGCCTAAGCTACTGTCTAACAGAGCCTAAGCTACTGTCTAACAGAGCCTAAGCTACTGTCTAACAGAGCCTAAGCTACTGTCTAACAGAGCCTAAGCTACTGTCTAACAGAGCCTAAGCTACTGTCTAACAGAGCCTAAGCTACTGTCTAACAGAGCCTAAGCTACTGTCTAACAGAGCCTAAGCTACTGTCTAACAGAGCCTAAGCTACTGTCTAACAGAGCCTAAGCTACTGTCTAACAGAGCCTAAGCTACTGTCTAACAGAGCCTAAGCTACTGTCTAACAGAGCCTAAGCTACTGTCTAACAGAGCCTAAGCTACTGTCTAACAGAGCCTAAGCTACTGTCTAGCAGAGCCTAAGCTACTGTCTAACAGAGCCTAAGCTACTGTCTAACAGAGCCTAAGCTACTGTCTAACAGAGCCTAAGCTACTGTCTAACAGAGCCTAAGCTACTGTCTAACAGAGCCTAAGCTACTGTCTAACAGAGCCTAAGCTACTGTCTAACAGAGCCTAAGCTACTGTCTAACAGAGCCTAAGCTACTGTCTAACAGAGCCTAAGCTACTGTATAGCAGAGCCTAAGCTACTGTCTAGCAGAGCCTAAGCTACTGTCTAGCAGAGCCTAAGCTACTGTATAGCAGAGCCTAAGCTACTGTATAGCAGAGCCTAAGCTACTGTATAGCAGAGCCTAAGCTACTGTATAGCAGAGCCTAAGCTACTGTCTAGCAGAGCCTAAGCTACTGTCTAGCAGATTATATATAAGCGCTGTTGCGTGACTGGCAGGTGAAAACACCCTGCCCCTCCCCAGAGCCCGTTGAGGGCGTTGGCGGTGTGATTTGATGCGGGCCCTCTTCATCTTCCTCCTGAGATGTTTACGGATGAAAAATGATTAAATTGCCATCGTTGAAGAAATTGTCGCTCATGCCTTTTTAGTCTAATCCAGAATTTCTTCCCAGGTATCACAGGTATCTCCGATTCCTGTTCCAGGTAATCACAGGTATCTCCGATTCCTGTTCCAGGTAATCACAGGTATCTCCGATTCCTGTTCCAGGTAAACACAGTTATCTCCGATTCCTGTTCCCGGCATCGCAGGCATCGCTAATTCAGGCCGCAAAGCTTTCTTAGAAAGTATGATCACTTCCCTTAAAAATTTAGCACCTCCTCGAGTTGATAAGAGCGTCAACATCACGGGACTTCTTGACGTTGAGAGAATTAACAGCGAAAGGCAGAAGTTCTGTTCGCTACTCTTTGATACCGAGTGGGCAGATTACTATCATATTCCGCCTAGCAACTCAGATTTCTTAATAATTTTCCGCAGTGCCATTAATGTAAATATTCTAATAGCATTGTCCGGCCCTTATTTCTGAGCTTCTTAAAATCGCAAAATGAGTTATGAAATATGAGTTGCAGGGGATTAATAAAGCTGTTTTTCACTGAAATCATGCTAAGGCTGACAGAAAAGAGAGAGAGAGAGAGCTGATAGAAATGAAGAGAGAGAGGGAGCTGACAGAAATGAAAAGAGAGAGGAAGGGAGCTGACAGAAATAAAGAGAGAGAGGGAGCTGACAGAAATGAAGAGAGAGAGGGAGCTGACAGAAATGAAGAGAGAGAGGGAGCTGACAGAAATGAAGAGAGAGGGGAAGGGAGCTGACAGAAATAAGGAGAGATGGGGAGCTGACAGAAATAAAGAGAGAGGGGGAGCTGACAGAAATAAAGAGAGAGGGGGAGCTGACAGAAATAAAGAGAGAGAGAGAGCTGATAGAAATGAAGAGAGAGAGGGAGCTGACAGAAATGAAAAGAGAGAGGAAGGGAGCTGACAGAAATAAAGAGAGAGAGGGAGCTGACAGAAATGAAGAGAGAGAGGGAGCTGACAGAAATGAAGAGAGAGAGGGAGCTGACAGAAATGAAGAGAGAGGGGAAGGGAGCTGACAGAAATAAGGAGAGATGGGGAGCTGACAGAAATAAAGAGAGAGGGGGAGCTGACAGAAATAAAGAGAGAGGGGGAGCTGACAGAAATAAAGAGAGAGAGGGAGCTGACAGAAATGAAGAGAGAGAGGGAGCTGACAGAAATGAAGAGAGAGAGGGAGCTGACAGAAATAGAGAGAGGGAGCTGACAGAAATGAAGAGAGAGAGAGAGGAAGTTGACAGAAATGAAGAGAGAGAGGGAGCTGACAGAAATAGAGAGAGAGAGAGAGGAAGTTGACAGAAATAGAGAGAGGGAGCTGACAGAAATAGAGAGAGGGAACTGACAGAAATGAAGAGAGAGAGGGAACTGACAGAAATGAAGAGAGAGAGGGAACTGACAGAAATGAAGAGAGAGAGGGAACTGACAGAAATGAAGAGAGAGAGGGAACTGACAGAAATGAAGATCGATACTTTCTGTACACGTCTCGAGTCCAACACGCATTGATTTGTTTATTTCTACATTCCATTTCAAAGCAGCCCGCACTCCTCATCTCAGTACGGGCGTAAATATATTTTTGGTAAACTTCGGCCTTTACAAAAGGCTTCCTAGAAACACGGGCTTGAATATTCGTTCTTTAAATTAAGGAGCAACTACATGTACTCTATTTGATGCTTAAGACTATCGGATAGCGAGAAGCAAGAGGGAGAGGAGCTTATAGAGGCGATATATGCTGAAGAGGCTGAAGGGGATTGAAAACCTCGCCTTCAGTGATTCATCGATCCGCGGGAGGGGGGGACTAACTAACGAGCTGCTGGAACACAAATAGCCTCAGCCATAGCTTAGCGTACATCTGCATCATTACTAAACCCTCGTCTACTGGGCACTAGAGGCTGGATTGTACAGCGCCGGGGAGATACAAGGGGTCTGTTGGGATTTCGGGAGCGCTTTCCACTCTTCCCAATCTCTTCCCCAATCTCTTTTCCCTTTTTCGCTGCACATCGCCTCATCTGTCTTCCCGCATGGTAAAAGGCAAAAAGGCGGTTTTATGCATCAATACTGTCCCATATGTGTGTAATACACAGCACGGCGTGATCTGTACGGGAGGCCAGGCAGTTCTGCGCGTGCATGAATATCCCTCCTGTTTTCGCTCCAAACCATCTTCCTGCAAGGCTGCACCACAGAGCCCGGGCTTGGCTGTCAATGGTGGGAGCTATTTTTAGCAACTATGACGCATGCGGGTCTGCCCTTGTGAATCAAGGAAAGGAGAGGCGTTCAAACCGTTGCAGTTGGGGGGAAAGGATACGGGGGGAATTCTCTGTCTCAGGCGCTTAATATCTCTGTCTCTGGCGCTTAAATTCTCGGTCTCTGGCGCTTAATATCTGTGTCCCTGGCGCTTAAATTATCGGTCTCTGGCGCTTAATATCTGTGTCCCTGGCGCTTAAATTATCGGTCTCTGGCGCTTAATATCTGTGTCCCTGGCGCTAAATTTTCTGTTTCTGGCGCTGAATCATTAAGCAGTATAAGTAGTATACTTAAGCAGTATAACAACCAGGAAGACAGTAACGATGTGATTTATTATTTTACGACAAACAGCTTCGTATTTTGTTTCCAAATAATCTCACAGGACCAGACGATGTTTTCTGTATATATATAATATTCGTTTACATGCTTTATTAGCAAAATATTTTTCACGCAGGGCTGACATCAAAGATGTAAGTTGCTTCGCTTATTCAGCTTCGTACGAGCTTCAGCTTTGCCTTTGACCAGGTAAAAATAATCCAGCAAAATCTCATTTCCTTTTCGCTTAATAGATTCCCGAGGCTTGTATCCTGTTTCAAAAGGGGGAAGTCCAGGGGTAGGAAAGGAAGAGAGGATTCGGCGGCATCGCTTCGTTAAAATCTGGATGGAGCGGAAATGCTTGGTTGATGCAGGGTGAGGGGGCACGCGGTTCGGCATCTGCGCCTGTGGAGAATTGAAACTGGGCGGCGCCCAGCCTCCCGATCCCCTCTAGGCATCGCAGTTGCTGGGAGCAACGCGCAAAGGGAGTGGCCCATTTGCGCCCCCCGTCAAGGCCTTCCTTTGGGGATCAAAGCTGCCAGGAATGAGAATTTGGGATGTTGGGAAAAAAGCATGCTGAAGAAGTGAACGGTCAGCTGAGACACTCATGGGGGGTTGGCTGAGACACTCATGGGGGGTTGGCTGAGACACTCATGGGGGTTGGCTGAGACACTCATGGGGGTTGGCTGAGACACTCATGGGGGTTGGCTGAGACACTCATGGGGGGTTGGCTGAGACACTCATGGGGGGGTTGGCTGAGACACTCATGGGGGTTGGCTGAGACACTCATGGGGGGTTGGCTGAGACACTCATGGGGGTTGGCTGAGACACTCATGGGGGGTTGGCTGAGACACTCATGGGGGGTTGGCTGAGACACTCATGGGGGGTTGGCTGAGACACTCATGGGGGGTTGGCTGAGACACTCATGGGGGGTTGGCTGAGACACTCATGGGGGGTAGCTGAGACTCCCATGGGGGTAGAGAAAGGGTTAGCTGAGACACTCGTGGAGGGTAGAGGAGGGTTAGATGAGACACCCATGGGTGTAGAGAAAGGGTTAGCTGAGACACTCGTGGAGGGTAGAGGAGGGTTAGATGAGACACCCATGGGGTAGAGAAAGGGTTAGCTGAGACACCCATGGGGGTAGAGAAAGGGTTAGATGAGACATCCATGGGGAAGAGAAAGGGTTAGATGGGACACCCATGGGGGTAGAGAAAGGGTTAGATGAGACACCCATGGGGGTAGAGAAAGGGTTAGATGAGACACCCATGGGGGTAGAGAAAGGGTTAGATGAGACACCCATGGGGTAGAGAAAGGTTTAGATGAGACACCCATGGGGAAGAGAAAGGGTTAGATGGGACACCCATGGGGTAGAGAAAGGGTTAGATGAGGCACCCATGGGGGTAGAGAAAGGGTTAGCTGAGACACCCATGGGGGTAAAGAAAAGGTTAGATGAGACACCCATGTAGGTAAAGTAAGGGTTAGATGAGACACCCATGGGGGTAGAGAAAGGGTTAGATGAGACACCCATGGGGAAGAGAAAGGGTTAGATGGGACACCCATGGGGTAGAGAAAGGGTTAGATGAGAAACCCATGGGGGTAGAGAAAGGGTTAGATGAGGCACCCATGGGGGTAGAGAAAGGGTTAGATGAGACACCCATGGGGGTAGAGAAAGGGTTAGATGAGACACCCATGGGGGTAAAGAAAAGGTTAGATGAGACACCCATGGAGGTAAAGTAAGGGTTAGATGAGACACCCATGGGGGTAGAGAAAGGGTTAGATGAGACACCCATGGGGGTAGAGAAAGGGTTAGATGAGAAACCCATGGGGGTAGAGAAAGGGTTAGATGAGGCACCCATGGGGGTAGAGAAAGGGTTAGATGAGGCACCCATGGGGGTAGAGAAAGGGTTAGATGAGACACCCATGGGGGTAGAGAAAGGGTTAGATGTGACACACATGGTTACCAAGAGCTGTTCAAAAGTGCTGACCTTGATTTGTGCTTTGCAAATAAATGCAGCAAGTAGTCTGGCAGCCAATGCACTTTAAGCGGCCTGGAAGATTTCCATTGACCTGGCAGTTCAGCCTGTTGCAAACATTTTTCTGTCGCATATTTTTTCGATTATTCACTTTTCAAGTTTTGTTTCCACACGGTGGTAATTGCGCATGTAGGCACTTTGCCATGCATTTATAATAACCGTATGCGTGTTCCACAGTAATGCGTACAATTTTTACTTTCTATATTCGTTATTACATGTTAAATGTATAAATGCGTCTGGAAACTGGGACAATGAGCTTTCTTTACTCTACTGAACAAATGTTGAGTCACTCAATTGTATTTAATATGTACATTACATCAGTGTACAGAAACTGGGTCTGCGCTGGCTTGCGGTACAGCTTGGCAGTGTATCTGGAAAAAGGATATTATATTTTATTTCCTTCGAGTCAGATTTTAATTGCACTCAATGAGTACAATACTGAATATGTCATTGCAGTTGAATCTATAGGGAGGGGCTCGTCTTGTAGCTTCTTACCCTCTGTGCTATATTCTGGTCATAGAGGATAAGCTTCTGTTCTATTCTGGTCATAGAGGATTAAGCTTCTGTTCTATTCTGGTCATAGAGGATAAGCTTCTGTTCTATTCTGGTCATAGAGGATAAGCTTCTGTTCTATTCTGGTCATAGAGGATAAGCTTCTGTTCTATTCTGGTCATAGAGGATAAGCTTCTGTTCTATTCTGGTCATAGAGGATTAAGCTTCTGTTCTATTCTGGTCATAGAGGATAAGCTTCTGTTCTATTCTGGTCATAGAGGATAAGCTTCTGTTCTATTCTGGTCATAGAGGATAAGCTTCTGTTCTATTCTGGTCATAGAGGATAAGCTTCTGTTCTATTCTGGTCATGGAGGATAAGCTTCTGTTCTATTCTGGTCATAGAGGATAAGCTTCTGTTCCATTCTGGTCATCGTCGTTGGCTCCTGTCCAATCATGATCATAACTGGTGAGTGGTGACTTGTCCTTCTTAGCCTTTCATCTGGTCATTTGAGTAGCTTCTTCGTTGCCCTTCAATAAATCATTCATGCAGTGATTTTATTCTTTCAAGGACCACATAGACAGATTTTCAGAGCAAAAATTTGTTAAATTGGTCAACGGAAGCAGTTAGCTAATTTCGTCAGTTTTAATAATCACGTGATTTTTAAAATCGCACAGCCCAGTTAGGCAAGGCTCAGGTATGTCTACAGTCTGAGATAACTGCTATCTTATTTATCGAGTTTTAAGTTTCAATTCCAAATTATTCACCGGTAAAAAGGGTTTGATACTTATTCGAGAAGTCGATACTTATCTTCCAATCTTAGTCAGTTAAAATGCTTGCAATATCAAATCAATTTTAACTTAAGATGCCGGTAATGGTACCTAACATGGCAATTAATTATTACATTGTTTGCGTTCATGTGTACTTTATTTTATGGTCAGTTAGTCAAACCAGATATCTGGGTCAAAGTTTATGCCACATTATTAAGTCAGAATGAAATCTGCGTTAGCTTGCTCGAAACGAATTTTCAAAATGAAAAATGTACAGTATTGCTTCACTTGTTCGGCAGTGTATCACACTTCGCTATCTAAATTTGAGATCTGAATGTGTTCGGAATGACTCCATGAGTCCATTTAAGTGCGACATTTGTAAAGGTTATAACTAAAACCGAGGTGCCAAGGTCAAGCAAGGCCGGCCTCCGTCGAAGCATTATATGGTTGCAGTGTTGCACCATACTAACGCCAGTCAAAGCTTTATGCAAACTTTATTATACTCGTATTTAGTTGCCTACCTCTTTCTTACATTGCCAGTATAGGCTTCTATATCTTAGGTGGATTGCAGCTGTAATCTACCCTTCTTTTTCTTTATCGTGCCGTTTTCGTGCCGTTTCTTTACGGTTTACGAGACTGTGAAAGGCTTGGGAGGTGGGGTGGGTGATACGAGATAACAGACTTGAGGGTCGAGGTGGGGGCCTGTTTTAATTCTTTAGACCCACCCGCGCCACAGCACACCCATCCCCCTGTCTGCCCCAACCCCCAGTCCACAACCCCCCGACCAATAGGCTGTGTACTCTTTCAGCGGGGGTAGAGGGGTGGGCTGGGCTAGAGGGGAGCTGTGTTCCTAAAATACTAGGCTAGGTCTGAAGAGCCGTTTCGTTTCTTTAAAACCGGCCTCACTAAGAGCGTAGGACTCGAAGGAGGCTATTCGGAATTTCGTTGTCAGGATTTCAACTTAGCTTCCGTTTATTCCTCCATTTCTACGGCCCCTTCAATCCCATTCTTATTTGTCTTTTAAAGGCCCCCGTATCATCTGTATTATTTGCTATTAATTTAATACTAGGCTATATATCTTCGACCATTTTTTCCAATCGAGGTCTTTTACAATTGACTTTATCAAATTATTTTAACAATCTTTCTCCTGCCGGTCGGGTGAGTTACTCGTCTTTGTGCCTGCCTGCGAGTGGATCACAGGCAAGAGTTTGTCGAATCGAATGCCATCAATCGAATAGGACTTGAAACTAGCAACACAGCTGAGAAAGACGAAAGAAGACTTCTTCTTAAGCATAACTCAGACTAGATGCACAAGAAGTTAATGAACAGCAATGGAGGCCAGGGTCAGGCCGTACTTACCCAGCGCCATCAGACAACGGCTGCCCAGGTTTTGACGGCTGCCGCGGCAGCGGCCGCCGTTTCACCGCAGCAGCAGCATCAGCAGCAAGCACAGCACCAGCAACAGCAACCGCTCCAGCAGCATTCGCCATTGGACAAATCCAACTACGGCGGCGGCGGCGGCGGCGGTAGTGGCGGTGGTGGCGGCGGCGGTGGAGGCGGCAGCGGCGGGCTCAACTACTCAACTGCTGGGTTGGTTAAGTTCCCACCAGGTCTGCTGAACTCTTTGCCAAAGCAGCCACCGCCGCAACAACAGGAGGCAACGCTAGGCTCCGGTCTGCCAGTATCAGCCGAGCAGCAGCTTCAAGCGCAGATGTACCAGCTGGCTGCTCTTCAGCAGCAGCAGCAGCAGCAAGTTCAAGCTGCATTGCATCATCATCATCAACAGCAGCAGCAGCAGCAGCAGCAACAACAACAACAGCAGCAGCAGCAGCAACAGGTTCAGCAGCAGCAATTGCTGCTTGGCCTTCAAAGAGCTCAGCAGCAGATGGAGTTGCAACGTTTGCAGGCTCATTCTCAGATGATGCAACAACAGCAACAACAGCAGCAGCAGCAACAACAGCAGAAATACAATGGCCTAATAAATCGATGGGAAGCGCAGTTCCCGGATGTGCCGCAGCCGCCATTTTGGATGCTGCACCAGTTTCAAGACGATTTATATCGAAATCCGGCATCAACCCAGGCTGACAGGTGAGAGAGAGTCAGTAAATAGAAATTACATTTAATCATAGCATCAATTATACAATAAAAAGCAGGCACGTTGCAAGCCGTTGCTTCTGCGTCGTGCTTCGCTTTCTTTGAATTGTGTAAAATTATACGGCACGTTCAAACATGGAGTTCAGTATTCAGCTTAGTGCCGGCCATGGGGATGGGGGCTTGGACACATAGATAAAGTATACCATAGATTCCACCCCTGCCCAGAATGTACACACGCTCGTGTCCAAACTTTGACCACCATAAAACTCACCGTGCTCTCATTGGCTGGCGCGAAAGCCTTCCTTTCAACACCTTCGATTTCATTCCCTCACCCCTTCCACACAAGAAAGCTTTACAACTTTAATGCGCGGAACGAAAGGATGTC
Organism: Macrostomum lignano; assembly: GCA_002269645.1. Classification (NCBI taxonomy): domain Eukaryota; kingdom Metazoa; phylum Platyhelminthes; family Macrostomidae; genus Macrostomum; species Macrostomum lignano. Next base: position 43,255 of record NIVC01004401.1, read on the forward strand.
TTACCAGTTTCAACAGTTAAAGCGGAGATAATAGAAAAGCGGAGTTGGGGGAATGTACACACGTGGACTCAATGTGCATAGCGTGGCCCAGCCAATAGGAGCGCAGTGAATAAAGTGATGGTCACAATTTAGACACTCCGCGGGGGTAGGGGTGGAATCTATGGTATACTTTATCTATGCTTGGACATTTACGACGTTGAGGTTTGCGTAGAACTAACAGAGCCTTTAGGCAATGTACATTGCAATCCCTGTGTATAGAAAGAACTGCTGTGTGAGTCAGACTGGCGCGTATGTACATTCAGCTAATTATATTGAATGTACATTCCTGAACCCCCCTTTGGGGCCATCCAGTAAATGGGTGTTCCGATTCTCGCGGCTGGGGGTTGAAATGAAACAAGGCCCCTCCCTCTCCACACGCACTCTTTCTTTCTTCCAGTCTTTGTACCAGTGCCAAATTTCCTTCCTCTCATTCAGGCAATAAAGCAATATAGAGAGAACAAGAAAGCTAGAAATGGCACGCATTAGCACAGCGCAGCAGCTACGAACTTTGCTTACAATTACGCATCAATGCAATACTATTTATTAGCACTATTTCTACCTTGCCAAGATAGCAATCGAACTATTTTCTATTTCTAGTCAGGTTTATTATGATGAAACTCACTATTTGCGTACTACTTTAACTCATAAAAGCTGGCTGATTCATATCTTACCAAACTTCCAATGTACATGCACACACTGTAAGACAGACAGTTCGCACCTATCTACGACGCTTAGTGCCAAACATTTCTAACCTTGCCTTCCACTGACCACGATTTAGCTTAAGTTAACGACAAGCTTAACGATACTTCTTAACAGTTTTTATGAAGTTAACAGATTCTGTTCTAGCGTATCCCTTGTTTCTGTTTCTCTTTTAGCTAGTCTGCGTTTTTCAAGTGTTGCAAACGATTTGAAGTGGGGACCCTGCACTCCAGTAAACTCTATTCCAGCAGTAGCAAGCTTAACGCTACGTCGCCCCCAAGAGCCGGAAATTGATACCTTTTCCAGAAGTTTAACGCAGACAGCAGCATCGAGAAAGCAAATGCCTGACTTACTATTGCCTATTAATACTGGGCTTCTCTCTAATGGCTGGTAATTCTGGGGATAATGTAATGTAATGCATCAGATTTTCAGCTTCTAAAACATGTGATCTTCGATCTGCTCAGGTCTGCCCGATTCTGCTCGCATATTTATATCCGTACCTTCTCCCTCTGCCTTGCCCTCCCTCTGTTTTGCTCTCCCCCTGTCTTGCCCTCTCCCTCTGCCTTGCCCTCTCCCTCTGCCTTGCCCTCTCCCTCTGCCTTGCCCTCTCCCTCCCTGCCTTGCCCTCTCCCTCTCTGCCTTGCCCTCTCCCTCTCTGCCTTGCCCTCTCCCTCTGCCTTGCCCTCTCCCTCTCTGCCTTGCCCTCTCCCTCTCTGCCTTGCCCTCTCCCTCTCTGCCTTGCCCTCTCCCTCTGCCTTGCCCTCTCCCTCTCTGCCTTGCCCTCTCCCTCTCTGCCTTGCCCTCTCCCTCTGCCTTGCCCTCTCCCTCTCTGCCTTGCCCTCTCCCTCTCTGCCTTGCCCTCTCCCTCTGCCTCCCGCTCCACTCACTTCCCTATCCAACCCTTCCAGTTTCAATTTCCTCTCCCCTCTTACCACCTTTTTTCTCACCCTAACTAAGCCCTAACTAAAACTTTCCATCCTGCAGCTCCCAGCGCCCCAACGCGACCAGACGTCCACCAGACGATGAGCCGCTGACGCCCGCCAAGGCTAGAAAATGTTTGCAGCCGTCCATTTCGACCTCGCTGGCTGTCACCACCGGCGGCGCGCGGGAACTCGCGGGGCGGTGGCGGCGCAGCGGCGGGTGTCCAAGCTTCCGACCTGGTCGAGCAGCACTTCAACCTGAGCATCGGGAAGATCAACAGCCAGCTGGGGGGCAGCAAGTCCGATCAGAATCTGCTTCAGCAGCAGCGCGTCAATCATTCTCCCGCGAGTTCTGGGGTTGCTATGCAGCAACGTGGCCGGCCCCAGCAACCCAGTCCGCAACAGTCTCAGCTGTCTCAGGGCCCTCCGCTGCTCACCAACCAACACAGCCTGCTGCACCAGCAGCAGCAGCAGCAGGGTCGGCAGTCGTCCAACTCGGCCGTAGCTTCCGCTCCCCCGTGCTCACCGCTCAGCAGCCGCTTCCTCTTCATCAGGCTGCTCAGCAGCAGCAACAGCAGCCGCATCAGAATTATCCAGCCTCTGTCAGCGCGGCTGCGGCGGCCGCGGCGGCTGCCGCCTCAACGGCGCCAAACTTCGCTCTGGCAGCCGTGGCAGCCGCGGCCGCGGCCGCCGCCGCCGCCTCAACCGCTGGTATCGGAGGATCACGCCCCAGTCAGGTGCCGCCGGCGACGGTTTCTGGTGGCCAGAGATCAGGCCAGCACCAGCAGCTGCATCACCAGCAGCAGCTCTATCAGCAGCAGCACCAGCAGCATCATCATCAGTTGATCCTTGAGCAGGCAGCTGCGATGCAACTGCAACAGCAGCAACAGCAGCAATTGCACATGCAGCTGCAACAGCTTCAACAGCAACAAATGCAGCAGCAACAGCACCATCAGCAGCAGCAGCACCATCAGCAGCAGCAGCCAGTTCCTAATCAGCTGCAGCTTCAGCAGATTCAGCAGCACTTCCAGCAGCAGCAGCAGCAACAGCAACAGCAGCATCATCCGCAGCAGTTGCAGCCTCGCCGCCGCCGCCTCAGCAGCAGCCACAGCAGCAACAGCCGCAGCAGCCGCAGAATCCCCATCAGCAGCATCAGCATCACTCCGCTCATCATAGCCAGCATCATCAGCAGCATCAGCATCACTCCGCTCATCATAGCCAGCATCATCAGCAGCAGCACAAGTCCAACACTCCCAGTAATTCCACGTCCTCGCCAACCGGGTCCATCACCAGCACGGGAACACCGGGTCCCGCGGCGGGCAGCGGCGCCTGCGGTGGCGGCTCCAGACTCACTCCGCATCATCAGCTGGGCCAGCAGCATCACTCCACTGCGCGCCGGAGCTACCGGGCCAGCCAGCAACTCCTGCTCAGCCACGCGCAGAAGTTCGGCCTGAAGAAGGCTTGGCTACGCCGGGTGCAGGAGGAGCAGCGAGAGGAGCGCGACGGGGCCCAGCGACTCGGATGACCAGGTTGGCGCTTGATTGATGCCCTGGGGCGCTGTGCGCATCTTTCTTGCATCTCCTGCAGAATCTTTTGTGCCTGAAATGACTCCTGATCTGACCTTCTTTTTACTCGTTCCCCTACTGCAATCCTCTTCTGTTCCCCCTCTTCCATACAGCAACAGCAACAGCAACACTTCTTATATAAATCAGGCCTGTTGATTCCAGTGATTTTCCCTGTCTGTCTCCCTGAGCAATCTACGCTGGCTGGCCTGCTTCTCTCTTTGATCTGCCTCAGTGACTGCTTTTCCTGCAATCATGGGAGAGCATCCAGCGGCGTCTTTTATCTAGAATCGGAGGTCCCACGGCCTGGAATTCTCTCCAATTGCTGTTTTGAAAAATTAGAAATATTGAATATGAATCAGTAGCTTCAATAAATCCGAATCACTGATTCCATTCTGTCTTGGTCTGGTTGTTATGCATTAATAGTTGGCAGACGAGAGACAGACACTAGACAGGCAGACAGACAGACACTAAGACAGACAGAACAGACAGACACTAAGACAGGCAGACAGACAGACACTAAGACAGGCAGACAGACAGACATGACAGACAGACAGACAGA
>NIVC01004402.1:0-47034 GCA_002269645.1 Macrostomum lignano
ACGCTATAAAAATAAACTGCCTAGCCCGATCGTTCTACAGCTTTCTACACACAGACACAGCAACACAGGGATGCAGTGCGACATCTATAGTCAAAAAGGTTCAGTAGATAAACCGTCAATACATGTACAGCAAATTTGACATAAATAGTGTGTTAAAAAGCATTTTAATCACTCTTTAGCATATAATTGCATCCAAGTGTTAAGAAACCTGCCAGATGCCAAGCTTTGATTAGTACAGGCGTACGGATTCGAGAACGAAGCCGCAATGGCTAGATCGACTTGAGCGTTGAACCAATGAGAGCAGGGAGCGGAGCAGGCAGGTTTACAAGATCGGCTATTTAAGTTGCGCCGACGCTGGCTGAATGCGCTTTAACTCGTTGAGGTCGCCAGAGTTGCGCCTTGAGCATTGGTAACGTTTGCCGGAGAGTAAAGGGAAAATTATCCTTAGAAACTATTTTCTAATTCGGAAAACCGCAGAAGAGCATCCGATCTAGAATTTGCGAAAAATCAATGATGCAGCCATTGCTGCTGCTGCTGCTGCTGCAGTCGCAGGCCCTGCCGTGTCCCGCACCGTTCACCATGCAGGCCGGTCTGTGCCTGTTCGTGAGCACAGCTCACAGCCACAGCTGGTGCTCAGCCAATCGGCAGTGCGCATCGATCGGAGGCGAGCTCGTCAACTCGCACAGCTCCATCAAGAAGTTTCGCATGGGGAAAATCCCCAGTGCCATCTGCAGCTGCGACCTGTGGGTCGGACTGAGCGACCTGGCCGATGAGAGAAACCAGAACAGAGCCGGCTGGCGGAGGGTCAACGGAAACGGCATCTTCCCGGAGGACGGCAGCCTGTTTCACACTGGTGAGCCGAATGGTGGAGTTACCGACAACTGCCTCCGACTGCGCGCAGGCAAGACCCTGGCTGACTTCAACTGCAAATTGAGCTTCGGATTTGCCTGTGAGTTCGCGGACGATACCCGACCGCCGACTGCCGGCGTCTGGACGGCCGCTGCCTTCAAGCGCCAGAGCTTCAACTCCGAGTACTGCTTCACTGATGTGCGAATGTGAGCAGCGATTTTGAGTGCGTTGCAGCCGCTATGATTGACGCCAGCTGCAGACACGTGCTGTACAACAGCAAGCTGAGAGCCTGCCGCCTGCTGCTGTTCACCGACGCTCAGGTGGAGGCGGAGATCGAGACGAGCGCCGACTGGGTCAAGTTCCGGCTTGAGTGAAGACAGAAGCCCAGGACCTTGAATTACCGACCCGAAGCCAAAGCCACTTGAGCAATGAGAGTTTCTCTCACCAACTGAAAAAATCGAATTCAAAATACAGTTGGGTCAAAGCATAGCAAAAGAAATCGGATGGCGCTTCTTCTTTTCTCAGTTATAAAACGGATTCTAGAATTGAAAAAGGACATTGCAAGCACAGTCACGTTAAAGCAGTGAATCAGTGTATTTCTGATGGTTTTCAAAGGTCATTGTCGGTACAATAGTTCCGAGTTGTAGGCACAGGAAATCCGCAACATAAACTGAGATGCTCTCAACACTCTAGCTGCACAGTCACAAGCCTCGTTATAAAGTTTTCGAGTTGAGTGATAATGCCAAAATCAATTAGTCATGCCTGTAATTAATTAAAGTGCGCTACTGCTCAATTAAAGCATAAAAATTGACAAAGCGGCGAAATTAGCAGCTGATTAAAATGAAAAGGAGTTAAAAACGCATTAAGTAAGGCAGTAAGTTAAATAAAATCATTGAAGCGGCGAATTAAAAATCTACTTTAACTTACCAAAACAATAGACATACTACTGCTGCATGTTAGTAATAAATATATAGAGTAACAATATATCAGATTAGACAGTGATTACACGGCTGCAGAATCATGCAACAAGAAGCGTAAATACTTGGATATTTTTATTGTGCTCTGACAGTCATTGGTTAGAGAATAATTGCACGCCATGGAGAAGGGGGAAGAAGGGGAGGTAGGGGGAGAGGGAAGAGGAGAAGCGAGGAAAGAAGGAAGGGAGAGAAGGCGAGGGGCAGAGTGGAGGGCGCCTCTAATTTCAAGCGCTGACAAGGTGAAAGGATTAATAGAAGATTATTTAGTTTAAGTTGCTAATATTTCGAGTTAAGTTACCCTTCACCAGGGCAGTAGGAGGAGGGAAGGTGAGAGAGGAAGAGGAGAGAGGGAGAGATGGAGAGGGAGAGAGAGGGAGGGAAAGAGGGAGAGAGAGGGAGGGAAAGAGGGAGAGAGAGGGAGAGGGAGAGAGGGAGAGAGGGAGAGATAAAGGGGGGAAAGGGAGAAGGAGAGAGGGAGAGGGAGAAAGAGAGAGGGAGAGGGAGAGGTAGAGAGAGGGAGGGAAAGGGAGAGGGAGATAGGGAGAGAAAGAGAGAAAGAGGGAGGGAGAGGGAGAGGGAGAGGGAAAGGGAGAGGGAGAGAGGTAGAGGGAGAAAGAGGGAGGGAGAGGGAGAGGGAGAGGGAGAGGGAAGGGAGGGAGAGGGAAGGGAGGGAGAGGGAAGGGAGGGAGAGGGAAGGGAGGGAGAGGGAAGGGAGGGAGAGGGAGAGGGAGGGAGAGGAAAGGGAGGGAGAGGGAGAGGGAGGGAGAGGGAAGGGAGGGAGAGGGAGGGAAAGGGAGGGCAGGGAAGGAACGGAGAAAGGATGCGACAAGGTGGTCAAAAAACTGACTCAACATATTATTAATGAGAAATCTATTGACGTATCAAGTTATAAAAGTAAGGTAAATTTTCTAATGAAAATTCCATAAATCTGAGCAAGCAGTTCATACTACTATTAGTAACGGTACTGATTGAGTCAAGTTCAACAACAAGCATCACACCATCATATGCGACGGACACTTGATTTCGGACAGTTCATGCGCCGTATACCTGGGCGATCTCATGTGACAGAACTCCAATAGATTATTAACGATGCCGCGATCGAACGGATTGCGGAAATTGCCATTTGAATCTTTCAAGTAGGTGTAGCGCTTCTTGTTCATGCTCTCGTTTGTGGTCATGTTGATTGCGGCGTGGTACCACTGAAGATTATTAGGCAGGAAAATAATTAAATCTAGCATTGTCCTACTTTAGCTACTTATATCTAGATACTAAGTAGTACAAATTTGCTTCAAGATTTAAGAAAAGTGCAAAAAGGTGCAGTGAATTTGTGCGTTTCTGCCAAGAATCGTAATACTGTGCTTAAATTATCTCTATGAAAAAACTCACATGGAAGTGAAAAAACAGGCAAATAGAATCACATTGAACAAGTATTAAAAAGGTAATTTGTACACTGCGGTTAGGAAGGCGACTGGCTGGGGCCAGTGTGTACACTGAGGTTAGGGAGGGGTTATGGGCTGGGGCCAGTGTGTACACTGGGGTTAGGGAGGGGTTATGGGCTGGGGCCAGTGTGTACACTGAGGTTAGGGAGGGGTTATGGGCTGGGGCCAGTGTGTACACTGGGGTGAGGGAGGGGTTATGGCTGGGGCCAGTGTGTACACTGGGGTTAGGGAGGGGTTATGGGCTGGGGCCAGTGTGTACACTGGGGTTAGGGAGGGGTTATGGCTGGGGCCAGTGTGTACACTGGGGTTAGGGAGGGGTTATGGGCTGGGGCCAGTGTGTACACTGGGGTTAGGGAGGGGTTATGGCTGGGGCCAGTGTGTACACTGGGGTTAGGGAGGGGTTATGGGCTGGGGCCAGTGTGTACACTGGGGTTAGGGAGGGGACTGGCTGGGGCCAGTGTGTACACTGGGGTTAGGGAGGGGTTATGGGCTGGGGCCAGTGTGTACACTGGGGTTAGGGAGGGGTTATGGCTGGGGCCAGTGTGTACACTGGGGTTAGGGAGGGGTTATGGGCTGGGGCCAGTGTGTACACTGGGGTTAGGGAGGGGTTATGGGCTGGGGCCAGTGTGTACACTGGGGTTAGGAAGGGGTTATGGCTGGGGCCAGTGTGTACACTGGGGTTAGGGAGGGGACTGGCTGGGGCCAGTGTGTACACTGGGGTTAGGGAGGGGACTGGCTGGGGCCAGTGTGTACACTGGGGTTAGGGAGGGGACTGGCTGGGGCCAGTGTGTACACTGGGGTTAGGGAGGGGTTATGGGCTGGGGCCAGTGTGTACACTGGGGTTAGGGAGGGGTTATGGGCTGGGGCCAGTGTGTACACTGAGGTTAGGGAGGGGTTATGGGCTGGGGCCAGTGTGTACACTGGGGTGAGGGAGGGGTTATGGCTGGGGCCAGTGTGTACACTGGGGTTAGGGAGGGGTTATGGGCTGGGGCCAGTGTGTACACTGGGGTTAGGGAGGGGTTATGGCTGGGGCCAGTGTGTACACTGGGGTTAGGGAGGGGTTATGGGCTGGGGCCAGTGTGTACACTGGGGTTAGGGAGGGGTTATGGGCTGGGGCCAGTGTGTACACTGGGGTTAGGGAGGGGTTATGGGCTGGGGCCAGTGTGTACACTGGGGTTAGGGAGGGGACTGGCTGGGGCCAGTGTGTACACTGGGGTTAGGGAGGGGTTATGGGCTGGGGCCAGTGTGTACACTGGGGTTAGGGAGGGGTTATGGCTGGGGCCAGTGTGTACACTGGGGTTAGGGAGGGGTTATGGGCTGGGGCCAGTGTGTACACTGGGGTTAGGGAGGGGTTATGGGCTGGGGCCAGTGTGTACACTGGGGTTAGGGAGGGGTTATGGGCTGGGGCCAGTGTGTACACTGGGGTTAGGGAGGGGACTGGCTGGGGCCAGTGTGTACACTGGGGTTAGGGAGGGGACTGGCTGGGGCCAGTGTGTACACTGGGGTTAGGGAGGGGTTATGGGCTGGGGCCAGTGTGTACACTGGGGTTAGGGAGGGGACTGGCTGGGGCCAGTGTGTACACTGGGGTTAGGGAGGGGTTATGGGCTGGGGCCAGTGTGTACACTGGGGTTAGGGAGGGGACTGGCTGGGGCCAGTGTGTACACTGGGGTTAGGGAGGGGACTGGCTGGGGCCAGTGTGTACACTGGGGTCAGGAAGGTGACTGGCTGGGGTTTTTATACTTGGATTATGGGGCTGTATAGAGGGCAGAAGAAACACGTAATAGAAGCAAGAAATCAATAATGCAAAAGAAGACGCAAGTCAAGGCGAGTACACGAATCTCTTACGCCAAAGGGATTCAATACTAATAGCAGCGCACCAAAGGCCATCTGGAGCACTACGCCAATTAAATAGTGATAGCGCGCTGGGGAGCCTTCGACGCGCCACACAACATAAGTAATAAGCAGCGACAGAACTCCGGCCGCTGTTAGAAATGTTGTGAACAACAGAAAGCTGTGTCTGCGAGGCCAGCGTACCGGGTTGGTGGGGAGGCAGCAATGTAGGGGATAGATGAATATGAAAACACTGCTACTTTGGCGTTGTGTAACATAAATTAATACTTTGCCGATAACATAACAAAGCATATTGAGACGCAGTAATGGGCAATTGAGAGGGCAGAGCGATGAAGGGTAGTATTGATGAAGGGAAGTATAGATGAAGGGAAGTATAGATGAAGGGAAGTGGGGGATGAAGGGAAAGAGGGATGAAGGGAAGCGGGGGATGAAGGGAAGTGGGGGATGAAGGGAAGTGGAGATGAAGGGAAGGAGGGATGAAGGGAAGTAGGAGTGAAGGGATTATTTAAAGTGAAAGAGAGTTAGAAGTGAAGGATGTAACAGAAAAGGGAAATTCAGAACTTAAACAGCAATACGTACGAATACCAGATTAATTAAAAAAAGTCAATTTAAGCTAAAAAATAGACATTTACAGAAAAACATTTGGCGTATCAACAAATGCAGTACAAAAAAGAAAAGCAAAACGTGCCAAAAATAGTTGTTATGTCAAATATGCCAAATGAGTATTTTCTAAACTCAAAATGCAGGTATGCGTACCCACTACCCCAATTAGTTAGAGGGGGGGGGTAAAAGTGCAGAATTTTTATCGAAATCTGGCAGAAACGCGCACAAATTAACGGCACTGCTTGAAACTTGAAGCAAGATTTTCAGCTGAATATTGCTAAAGCTGCAAATATTCCTTAATCCTAATTGAGACTTCTACCTAATCAGTGGCTCTCGCTGAGCTCCCTTTGTCTCTTCAATGCTCCCTACTTCTCCCCTTCTCTCCTCGTCTCTCCCTTCTTCTCCCCTTCTCTCCCTGTCTCTTCCTTTTTCTCCCTGTCTCTCCCTTCTTCTCCCTGTCTCTCCCCTCCTCTCCCTTTATCTCCACTTCTCTCCCTTCTTCTCCCCTTCTCTCCCTTCTTCTCCCTTTCTATCCCTTCTTCTCCTCTTCTATCCCTTCTTCTCCCCTTCTCTCCCTTCTTCTCCCCTTCTATCCCTTCTTCCCCTTTCCCTCCCTTCTCCCTGTCTCTCCATTCCCTGTTTAGCTCCCTATCCACAGCCCACTCCTAACTGCAGCCCTCTCTCCCCCCTGAACAGGGCAGCCAGGCGGTCTCACCACACAGGAGGACACAACGGAGCCAACAGTCAGACCGAACGTGGCAATGACGGTGCCAAGCAGGACAATCCAGTCCATGCCGCCAAGCCAGAGAGTGGCTGCGGCCAGCACCATGGTCATGCCGCCCAGCGTCATCAGCGTGACAGATAATACGGCGAATGCAAATCTTTGAACAGAATAAGATTTATTAACGGCAATGTGTTTCAGCTAGCGGCTTGCAGAGATTAAAAAAATTACGAGCATAGTTAAAAGAAAAAAGGATGAAAAGTTTTCCAAAAAAACCTAGCGTAACACAACTTGCATAACACTATCTGATCATAACACACCTTGCATAACACTATCTGATCATAACACACCTTGCATAACACTATCTGATCATAACACACCTTGCATAACACTAACTGATGATAACACACCTTGCATAACACTATCTGATCATAACTCCCTTGCATAACACTATCTGATCATAACACACCTTGCATAACACTATCTGATCATAACACACCTTGCATAACACTATCTGATCATAACACTTTGCATAACACTAACTGATCATAACACCCTTGCATAACACTAACTGATAATAACACCCTTGCATAACACTATCTGATCATAACACTAACTGATCATAACATCTAGGAATAACACTAACTGAGCATTTAACATCTTACATAACACTACCTGATCATAACATCTTACATAACACTATCTGATCATAACATCTTGCATAACTCTATATCATCATAACACCCCGCATAACAATATTTGATCATAACACCTTGGAATGACACTAACTAATCATAACACCCCGCACTGCAGCATACCTATTATTCTTGCCAATGCAGTTGTAGATGTACGGGCAGTGATGGTCCATCTCTAACACGCAGCGATCGCACACTCGGCAGTGCTTAGCTCGAACAGGTTTCACGCAGCGGCAGGTGTGGCACAGCCTCTCTAACGGGTTGCCCATCCGGCCCAAGCCGATATCGGCAGAGTTCACCCCGGCCTGCTGGATAGCCCTATCGTATTCTGGGACATTCCTCGGCAAGAATCCCGGATCTGAGGTGTTGGCGTGATAGAAAGCGAACCACATCAACGCGTTGAGCAATAGGAAAGCCCAGTGCAGCCAGGGGAACAGGTGAAAGGTGAGCGGCACGGCTTTGATCACGTAGGTCGGATAGCCCCAAACCAGTATGCAGAACAGCAGGAACAGCATGGGAGCTTTGCTGTTGCCGGGCGGCCCGAATATCAGGTGACTCCAGCGGAAACGGGCGCCGAGCATGGAGGCTCGGGATCGAATCTCCGCCTTGAGGAAGCGCTCAACCTGATCGTGCCTGCGGCCGGCTGCCAGCATCAGCGGCGTCTTGCCGTTCTTGTCCGCCACGTTCAGCTCAACCTGCGGGGCAGCATGGGGACGGGCTGGGGATTGAGTCACCCTCCACCTCAGGTGTCAACACCCATCAACCTCAGGTGTCAACACCCATCCACCTCAGGTGTCAACACCCATCCACCTCAGGTGTCAACACCCATCCACCTCAGGTGTCAACACCCATCCACCTCAGGTATCAACACCCATCCACCTCAGATGTCAACACCCATCCACCTCAGGTGTCAACACCCATCCACCTCAGGTGTCAACACCCTCCACCTCAGGTGTCAACACCCATCCACCTCAGGTGTCAACACCCATCCACCTCAGGTGTCAACACCCATCCACCTCAGGTGTCAACACCCATCCACCTCAGGTGTCAACACCCATCCACCTCAGGTGTCAACACCCTCCACCTCAGGTGTCAACACCCATCCACCTCAGGTGTCAACACCCATCCACCTCAGGTGTCAACACCCATCCACCTCAGGAGTCACACCCAATCCACCTCAGGAGTCACACCCAATCCACCTCAGGAGTCACACCCAATCCACCTCAGGAGTCACACCCAATCCACCTCAGGTGTCAACACCCTCCACCTCAGATGTCAACACCCATCCACCTCAGGTGTCAACACCCATCGACCTCAGGTGTCACACCCTATCCACCTCAGGAGTCACACCCAATCCACCTCAGGAGTCACACCTAATCCACCTCAGGAGTCACACCCAATCCACCTCAGGAGTCACACCCAATCCACCTCAGGAGTCACACCCAATCCACCTCAGGAGTCACACCCAATCCACCTCAGGAGTCACACCCAATCCACCTCAGGAGTCACACCCAATCCACCTCAGGAGTCACACCCAATCCACCTCAGGAGTCACACCCAATCCACCTCAGGAGTCACACCCAATCCACCTCAGGAGTCACACCCAATCCACCTCAGGAGTCACACCCAATCCACCTCAGGAGTCACACCCAATCCACCTCAGGAGTCACACCCAATCCACCTCAGGAGTCACACCTAATCCACCTCAGAAGTCACACCCAATCCACCTCAGGAGTCACACACCCTCTACCTCAGGAGTCACACCCAATCCACCTCAGGAGTCATGAAAGTGAAATTCGCAGTGAGTGTTGGTTGAAAGCATGCGGGAGGATCGACAGTCCATGCTGACCTTGTCCACCCGGCACAGGTCCCTGACAGCGTTAATGTTTCCAGCAATGCTGGCCAAGTGCAGCGGCGTCTGGCCGAAGGCGTCCCTCTGGTGCGGGTTGAAGCCGGAGTACACCAGCAGGCGCATGAGGTCCGGCTGGCCTTTGAACGCGGCCCAGTGCAACGGCGTGTCGCCTTCGTTGTCGCCGGCGCTGGTTCGATTCGCCCCCCTGCTGAGCAGGTAGCCGGCTGTCACAGTCTGGCCGTATTGGCAGGCGATGATCAGCGGCGTGGCGCCTTTGGCATCGCGAACGTCGATATCAACCGAGCAGCGGTCGAGCAGGAATTCAACAACTGGCACGTGACCGTTCACGCAGGCCCAGTGAATCGGGTACTGCGCCAGTTCGTGACTGCTAGCACGATGGCAAAGGTTAATGACGCCTTTGCTATTGGAGCTGACCTCCGCTAGGTAGGCGACAACATCCAGGTGACCGTGTAGGCAGGCCCAGTGAGCCACCGTGTGGCCGGACGAGTCCCTGACTGCCAGACCTTCGATGCCGTCAACTGCAGCCGAGCGCAGGAACTGCATGTCGTCATTTCTCGCCGCGTCGAATATTGTCTTTGGCGGCGGCGGCGGCGGCAGCGGCAGCAGGGGCTGCTGACTGTGGGAGTTGCCGGCTGTGGAAGGGCAGGCTCCATTGGGGCCGTGGCTGTGCCCGTGCTGGCTGGCCGCCTGGTCAACCTGACTATCGGCAACTCCAGGCGGATGAAAGAATTTCTCCTGCCTCCAATTCCGATCCCGAAGGCCCATCTCGTTGGCTGCAGTTTTGTACACTTCGTAGAATGAGTCCATGATGGCGCCGGCCATGACTGATGAGCGAGTGGGTGCTGATGCTGCCCTTGCTGCAGCTGCGGGCATCGGGAATGAACTGTGCTATGTACGTTCAGGAATCTAGTGAGATCCTGCACTAGTATGAATATGCGTGAACCCTATTTTGTAGCTTGGTCTCAAGCATAAATTCAAGAGCTTGGATCCCATTCTCCCATCCACTCTATAATCCCATTCTCCTATCCACTTTGATCCCATTCTGCAATATACTTTGTGATCCCATTCTCCCATCTAATTTGTGATCCCGTTCTCCCACTGATCCCATTCCCCCATCCACTTTGTGATCCCATTATCCCATCTAATTTGTGATCCCATTCTCCTATCTAATTTGTGATCCCATTCTCCCATCTAATTTGTGATCCCATTTCCCCATCTAATTTGTGATCCCATTGTCCCACCCACTCTATAATCTCATTCTCCCATCCACTTTGTGATCCCATTCTCCCATCTAATTTGTGATCCCGTTCTCCCACTGATCCCATTCCCCCATCCACTTTGTGATCCCATTATCCCATCTAATTTGTGATCCCATTCTCCCATCTAATTTGTGATCCCATTCTCCCATCTAATTTGTGATCCCATTTCCCCATCTAATTTGTGATCCCATTGTCCCACCCACTCTATAATCTCATTCTCCCATCCACTTTGTGATCCCATTCTCCCATCTAATTTGTGATCCCGTTCTCCCACTGATCCCATTCCCCCATCCACTTTGTGATCCCATTCTCCTATCTAATTTGTGATCCCATTGTCCCATCCACTCTATAATCCCATTCCCCCATCCACTTTGTGATCCCATTCTCCCATCTAATTTGTGATCCCATTCTCCCATCTAATTTGTGATCCCATTCTCCCATCTAATTTGTGATCCCATTCTCCCATCTAATTTGTGATCCCTTTCTCCCATCTAATTTGTGATCCCGTTCTTCCATCTAATTTGTGATCCCATTCTCCTATCTACTTTGTGATCCCATTCTCCCATCCACTCTATAATCCCATTCTCCTATCCACTTTGATCCCATTCTGCAATCTACTTTGTGATCCCACTCTCCCATCTACTCTATAATCCCATTCTCCCATCTACTTTGTGATCCCATTCTCCCATCCACTCTATAATCCCATTCTCCCATCTACTTTGTGATCCCATTCTCCCATCCACTCTATAATCCCATTCTCCCATCTACTTTGTGATCCCATTCTCCCATCCACTCTATAATCCCATTCTCCCATCTACTTTGTGATCCCATTCTCCCATCCACTCTATAATCCCATTCTCCCATCTACTTTGTGATCCCATTCTCCCATCCACTCTATAATCCCATTCTCCCATCTACTTTGAGATCTAATTCTAACATCTACTTTGTGATCCCATTCTGTATTTAAACATAGCTATAACATCCTCTTATACTACTTACACTACAAATTAGCAGTAGTATAAATATAGACAAGCAATGAAGCAGACGATATTTACAGAAAAAACATTAAATAAATTTGTGTATTTGACTTAAAAAAAGCATAATTCAAAACACAATACGGAGTTTAACTTGCAGACACAAATTCATTTAAATCGCATAGTTCAATAAAAATAGCAACTCACTAATGCACTCACAAGTGACTAGAAAAAGGAACTGCTGATTGCATGTTTCGGAATGAATTCAAAGGCTGGATTAGGAATATAGATATGGTAGATAGAAAAACTATAAAACAGCAGTAGGGAGACAATCGAAAACTACTCATAACCAGTAGTTAAGTAAGTAAAAAGCGAGATTTTCTTTTTTTTCAAAAACTTTTTGATATGATAAAAGGTATTTACCATGCTATAGACAGCCGTATTTACAGATACTTGGATGGATTGTCTTGTTGATTAAGGGCTAAAATAAAATAAAATAAAATAAAACTGTGCTTTATAAAGTTGATTGTCAAAAATGTATAATTTAACTAAAATATGCAAATAAGACTACTAGCGTTAATTTAGACTCTAGTCTGATAGGGGAAGGCAAATGACGGGCCACTGCTTGACAATGATGCTGCATTTGATGAAGTTGCTTGCGGAGTTGTTTTCCTGTTGGGAAGCTGAGTTCCACGTACATCTGTAATTTTAGCACAGATATACAGGTGCATTTGGGGAAAGGTGTGAGAATCCTGTATAAACTTGTATAAAAATCCTGTTTTAGCCTAAGATCTACTCTAATCCTGTAACCCCATCTACTCTAATCCTGTGACCCATCTACTCTTTTCCTGTAACCCCATCTACTCTTTTCCTGTAACCCCATCTACTCTTTTCCTGTAACCCCATCTACTCTAATCCTGTGACCCATCTACTCTTTTCCTGTAACCCCATCTACTCTAATCCTGTGACCCATCTACTCTTTTCCTGTAACCCCATCTACTCTAATCCTGTGACCCATCTACTTGAATCCTGTGACCCCCATCTACTCTATTCCTGTGATCCCATCTACTCTAATCCTGTGATCCCATCTACTCTAATCCTGTGACCCATCTACTCTATTCCTGTGATCCCATCTACTCTAACCCTGTGACCCATCTACTCTAACCCTGTGATCCCATCTACTTGAATCCTGTGATCCCATCTACTCTAATCCTGTGATCCCATCTACTCTAATTCTGTGATCCCATCTACTCTAACCCTGTAACCCATCTACTCTTTTCCTGTAACCCCATCTACTCTAATCCTGTGACCCATCTACTCTTTTCCTGTAACCCCATCTACTCTAATCCTGTGACCCATCTACTTGAATCCTGTGACCCCCATCTACTCTATTCCTGTGATCCCATCTACTCTAATCCTGTGATCCCATCTACTCTAATCCTGTGACCCATCTACTCTATTCCTGTGATCCCATCTACTCTAACCCTGTGACCCATCTACTCTAACCCTGTGATCCCATCTACTTGAATCCTGTGATCCCATCTACTCTAATCCTGTGATCCCATCTACTCTAATTCTGTGATCCCATCTACTCTAACCCTGTAACCCATCTACTCTTTTCCTGTAACCCCATCTACTCTAACCCTGTAACCCCATCTACTCTAATCTTGTGACCCCAACTAACCTCTGCTGTGATTCGCCAGCAACGCAGCTTCAAGCAGTTCAACTCGACCCTGCCGACTGCGGCCATTGGATTCGAGCATTCGTTGCCTCCTTGGAAACTCGTTTTCGAATCGGCCAGTCGCAGACTGTCGAGCTGCCACTCTGGCTCCAGATGAGCGATGGGCATCCCCGTTGCGATCTGTTGAGGAAGTTCACGGAAGAATGAAGTTGCAGATGAGTTGGGATCTTGGAATTCTGATATTACAGTTGAAATAAAACATTTTATTGAAATTGAAGTAAAGAGTGTGCCATGGTTGCAGTTGCAGGTGGAATAGGATGATTGGAATACAATGGATGGGATAATTAGAATCCAGGAAGATGGGATAATTAGTTATCCAGGTAGATGGGATGATTAGAACCCAGATAGATGGGATAATTAGAATCAAGGCAGATAGGATAATTAGAATCCAGGTAGATGGGATAATTAGAATCCAGGTAGATGGGATAATTAGAATCCAGATAGATGGGATAATTAGAATCCAGATAGATAGGATAATTAGAACCCAGATAGATGGGATAATTAGAACCCAGATAGATGGGATAATTAGAATCCAGATAGATGGGATAATTAGAATCCAGATAGATGGGATAATTAGAACCCAGATAGATGGGATAATTAGAATCCAGGTAGATGGGATAATTAGAACCCAGGTAGATGGGATAATTAGAATCCAGATAGATGGGATAATTAGAATCCAGATAGATGGGATAATTAGAATCCAGATAGATGGGATAATTAGAACCCAGATAGATGGGATAATTAGAATCCAGATAGATGGGATAATTAGAATCCAGATAGATGGGATAATTAGAATCCAGGTAGATGGAATAATTAGAATCCAGATAGATGGGATAATTAGAACCCAGGTAGATGGGATAAAAAGAACCCAGGTAGATGGGATAAAAAGAACCCAAGTCCATATCCCCAGCCAGCTACCTTCGCCATCCAGCAAGCCCATGGGCTCAGCCTCAGTCTCCGGTCGCTGTACAGCACCATCGCTGCCAGCTGGCCGCGGCGCCGAGGAACCGGCGGCGGCCCGGCGCCGGAGGCCGCACAGGCAGGCCACGCAGGCGGTGGTGCCGACAAGCAGCAGACAGAGGCTGATCAGCCAGGCACCGCGGCCATTCAACAGAGCAGCGGCTGCGGCTGCGGCGTCCGAGTCTCCGCCATCGTCGTCGCCAACGCCGGCGTTAACGCCAAGGTCCGAGGTTCGAACCCGGGCCCAGTTGGCGAAAGCTACGCCGCCCGGAGTGGCGACGCGAACCTCGTACCACGCACCGGGCTCGAGGCCGTCAATCAGCAGCCAGGAGCGCCGGCTCTCGCGCCTGGTCTCCAGCCAGCGATTCGAATCTTTCTTAGTAGAATCGCTATTTATACTACTGCCGACACTTGAGCCGGGCAGTAGTAGCCGACGATACTGCACTAGAAAGGGCCGCTGAATCAAATTGGTGACATTTAGACCGCCGTTTGGCAGGGCGGCCACAGAAAAAGACGGAGCCCCTGGAGGCAGCAGCGAGTCGCCGACTGTCCGAACGTCCAGCCAGGAAGGCGGACCATCGCCGGCCAGTGTCCGAGCTGTCAGGTAGACCCTGTAGGCGGAGCCCGGACTCAGGTCGGACAGAGTGGCCCGGCTCTGCCAGGGATCCGCGATTGGCGGCAGCTGGACCAGCTGGAGCAGGCGGAGGCCTCGGATCTGCAGGGGTTGGAGGAGAGCTTGATGGACTTAGTTTGGCGCGTATCTGATTAGTTTGGCGCGTATCTAATTAGTTTGGCGCGTATCTGATTAGTTTGGCGCGTATCTGATTAGTTTGGCGCGTATCTAATTAGTTTGGCGCGTATCTAATTAGTTTGGCGCGTATCTGATTAGTTTGGCGCGTATCTAATTAGTTTGGCGCGTATCTAATTAGTTTGGCGCGTATCTGATTAGTTTGGCGCGTTTCTAATTAGTTTGGCGCGTATCTAATTAGCTTGGCGCGTATCTGATTAGTTTGGCGCGTATCTAATTAGTTTGGCGCGTATCTGATTAGTTTGGCGCGTTTCTAATTAGTTTGGCGCGTATCTAATTAGCTTGGCGCGTATCTGATAAGTTTGGCGCGTATCTGATTAGTTTGGCGCGTATCTGATTAGTTTGGCGCGTTTCTAATTAGTTTGGCGCGTATCTAATTAGTTTGGCGCGTATCTGATTAGTTTGGCGCGTATCTAATTAGTTTGGCGCGTATCTGATTAGTTTTGGCGCGTATCCGATTAGTTTGGCGCGTATCTGATTAGTTTGGCGCGTATCTCATTAGTTTGGCGCGTATCTAATTAGTTTGGCGCGTATCTGATTAGTTTGGCGCCCCCGTATCTTAGCGCCCCCCGCATCTAA
Organism: Macrostomum lignano; assembly: GCA_002269645.1. Classification (NCBI taxonomy): domain Eukaryota; kingdom Metazoa; phylum Platyhelminthes; family Macrostomidae; genus Macrostomum; species Macrostomum lignano. The sequence continues at coordinate 15,330 of NIVC01004402.1, forward strand.
TTAGTTTGGCGCCTCGCGTATCTTAGATTAGCGCCTCTCATAGCTTAGTTAGGCGGCTCGCGTATCTTAGATTAGCGCCTCTCATAGCTTAGTTTGGCGCCTCGCGTATCTTAGATTAGCGCCTCTCATAGCTTAGACTGGCGCCTCTAAAATCTTAGTTTGGCGCCTCTCATATCTCAGATAAGCGCCTCTCATAGCTTAGTTTGGCGCCTCTCATATCTCAGATTAGCGCCTCTCATAGCTTAGACTGGCGCCTCTAAAATCTTAGTTTGGCGCCTCTCATATCTCAGATTAGCGCCTCTCATAGCTTAGTTTGGCGCCTCTCATATCTCAGATTAGCGCCTCTCATAGCTTAGACTGGCGCCTCTAAAATCTTAGTTTGGCGCCTCTCATATCTCAGATGCGCCTCTCATAGCTTAGTCTGGCGCCTCTCATATCTCAGATTAGCGCCTCTCATAGCTTAGTTTGGTGCTTCTCATATCTCAGATTAGCGCCTCTCATATCTTAGATTGGCGCCACTCAAAGCTTAGTTTGGCGCCTCTCTAGTTTGACCCGCTGATGCCTACTAAATGCTTCAAAAAGCTAAAAAAATCGCTCAAAAAACTGCCTCAGCCTCCTCACCTCGCTCCAGGCCAGCGAGAAGCCCAGCAACCGGCCGTTGGTCCTGGCCGGTCTGGTCCAGGCCAGCTCCAGCCGATCGGCACCTGCCGCGCCCAACAGAGCGAATTCGCCGACCGGCCCCGGCCGAGCCTCTCGAGTCCGCAGCGTCAGCAGCGCCGCCTCGGACGCAGCCAGTCCGGCCGAGTTAACCGGCCGCAGTCGCAAGCGCAGCCAAGTGTCGCCAGGCAGTCCGGTTACTTTAGCGCAGTAGCTACTACTGCTGGCATTAGTAGTATCGAGCCTGTACACTTGGTCAACTAGAATATCAACAGACCCGGCTAGGCTGGCCTCAATAGTTTTGAATTTTTCATATCGACCGAGCGGTGCCAGCAAATCCTGACAGTCTGCCTGAGCAGCGGCTGCGCACCAATCGACTCGGTAGCCGCGGAATTCGCCGTTCATGCGCTGGTCAGTCTGGGGATTCTGATGGGTTTTTAGGCGAGAGGGGAGACGTAATTAGCGCCAATATTAGCGTCACATTTAACACCAAAAAGCTTCACATTTGCGCGTCAAAAAAACGTCAAAATTAACACCAAAAAGCGACACAATTGGCGCCAGGATTAGCGTCACATTTTGCACCAAGATAAGCGTCACATTTGGCGCCAAGATAAGCGTCACATTTGGCACCGGGATTAGCGTCACATTTGGCGCCAGAATTAGCGTCACATTTGGCGCCAAGAAAAGCGTCACATTTGGCGCCGGGATTAGCGTCACATTTGGCGCCGGGATTAGCGTCACACTTTGCGCCAAGATAAGCGTCACATTTGGCGCCAAGATTAGCGTCACATTTTGCACCAAGATAAGCGTCACATTTGGCGCCAAGATAAGCGTCACATTTGGCACCGGGATTAGCGTCACATTTGGCGCCAGAATTAGCGTCACATTTGGCGCCAAGATAAGTGTCACATTTGGCACCGGGATTAGCGTCACATTTGGCGCTGGGATTAGCGTCATATTAGGCGCAAAAAAGCATCTCATTTGGCGCCAGGGTTAGCGTCACATTTGGCACCAGGGTTAGCGTCACATTCGGCGCTAGGATTAGCTTCACATTTGGCGCCAGGATGAGCGTCACATTTTCCGCCAGTATTAGCGTCACATTTAAAGTATTCTTACCATTGGCATATCCCAGGCGAGCCACACATCGGCGCCTTCGCTAGGCTCCACTTGTTCTGCTTTCACTTCGGCAGTAGCCGGTGCCATTTGCAGCTGCCGCAGGCGTTTTGGCGCCACTTCAGGCGCTGTTTCACTGCTACGACCTGAGGCAGAAGCTGTTGCAGCAATCTTGGATGCCGAATTAGTGCAGCAGTTGCCCAGGTTGTTTACAGAGAGAATCTAGGGCCGAATAGTGGTTCAATAAGTGAGCCATATAGGAGGTAGAGATAGAGCGGAGTGGAGTCGGTGCAGAGCGGAGTGAGGTGGGTACAGAGCGGAGTGAGGTGGGTGCAGAACGGAGAGAGGTGGGTACAGAGTGGAGTGAGGTAGGTGCAGAACGGAGAGAGGTGGGTACAGAGCGGAGTGAGGTGGGTACAGAGCGAAGTGAGGTGGGTGCAGAACGGAGTGAGGTGGGTACAGAGCGGAGTGAGGTGGGCACAGAACGGAGTGAGGTGGGTACAGAGCGGAGTGAGGTGGGCACAGAGCGGAGTGAGTTGGGTGGAGAACGGAGAGAGGTGGGTGCGTAGCGGAGTGAGGTGGGTGCAGAATGGAGTGAGGTGGGTGCAGAACGGAGTGAGGTGGGTGTAGAGCGGAGCGAGGTGGCTGCAGATTAGAGTGAAGTGGTTGCAGAGCGGAGTGAGGTGGGTACAGAGCGAAGTGAGGTGGTTGGAGAAATGAAAGTTTATTAGATAACTCACCTCGACACGATAGGTGCGATAGGCCTCAATAGGATAATCTTTGCCGTCAATTTCCAGACTATGCAACACTAAACAGTCCTGTTGAAAGCCGTCGATTCGAGTCGCATATTGCTGGCCAATAGGAGCGGAGCGACAATCTTCGCATGCGACAGTCAGGCTATAGGCAAATCCTGGCCCATTGATGGCCAACGGAGACACCGGCCGCCAGCGAATCCGCAGGCGAGGTGGTTGTCCTAAAATTTCGACGTTGTGGCAGCTGCCGCCGTCAACTCGAAGCTCGGTTGGATTAGCGGAGGGGGGCTTCGGTTCGGAGCGACAATCAGAGTCCGATGTCACGTCCAGCGGCGGACTGGGTGGGACGCGGGGTTCGGAGGTTAGGATAGCTCACCCACAATGACAAAGACTCATTGACACGATAGCCTACAATGACAAAGACTAACTGACACGATAGCCTACAATGACAAAGACTAACTGACACAATAGCCTACAATGACAAAGACTAACTGACACGATAGCCTACAATGACAAAGACTAACTGACACGATAGCCTACAATGACAAAGACTAACTGACACGATAGCCTACAATGACAAAGACTAACTGACACGGTAACCTACAATGACAAAGATTAACTGACACGATAGCCTACAATGACAAAGACTAACTGACACGGTAACCTACAATGACAAAGACTAACTGACACGGTAACCTACAATGACAAAGTCTAACTGACACGATAGCCTACAATGACAAAGACTGATACGATAACCCACAATGACAAAGATTCATTGACAGATAGCCTACAATGACAAAGACTCATTGACACGATAGCCTACAATGACAAAGACTAACTGACACAATAGCCTACAATGACAAAGACTAACTGACACGATAACCCACAATGACAAAGACTAACTGACACGATAACCCACAATGACAAAGACTAACTGACACGGTAACCTACAATGACAAAGTCTAACTGACACGATAGCCTACAATGACAAAGACTGACACGATAACCCACAATGACAAAGATTCATTGACAGATAGCCTACAATGACAAAGACTCATTGACACGATAGCCCACAATGACAAAGACTAACTGACACAATAGCCCACAATGACAAAGACTCACTCAGACGGCGGTCCGGCCCCCGCTAGGTTAAGCGCCCGAACTCTGAATTTGAGCGCCAAACTGGGCAGCAGACGAACTTCACAGCGCAAATCGGTAACACTGCCGCAGTGCTCTACCGCATGCCATCTTGTGTAGCTCGAATATTGCTCGGAAAATTCAACCGCGTAACTAGTAGCAACACTATTGATAACGTTAGCATTCGCTGCAGTCTCATTAACAGACTCCGACGGCGATGACCAAGCCAGTGTGGCCAGGCCAGAGTTGCAGCCAATTAGCAGCAATTTCCTGGGCGCTCTCGGCGGCTCAACAACTCGCAACAAGCCGGTGTAGCTTGTGTCGCCCGGATCGGCGGATCTCATACTAGTTACCATGGCAACGGCTCCTGCCGAGCAAGCGTATCTGCCGGCGTGTTGAGGTTGAACAGGTGACAGCACCAGCCAGTCTTCAAACTCTAAAAGTTCCGCTTTCGCATCGGAGCTGTCAATCTTGCGAGTCAAAGTTGTTGACGAGGGCGTCAGCGCCAGGCCGTCTTTGAGCCAGCTGATACTGACTGAGACAACCCCGTTGCTACCCGGAATTGTTGCTAGGCGCGAATCCACGGCTACTCGACAGGGCAGGCGGAGCTCTTCGGCTTCAGCTGGGTAGGCCCGGCCGTCGGCCAGGGCGTCGGCTGGACCGGCCAGGACACGGGTGGGTTGAAGCACAGTCAGGTTCTGCTGTACAGATGCCGAGCCTGCGGTGGGTTTGGTGCGTGAATAAATCAGCGAGTAAATATGTGCAGTGTACATCAGGAGTCGGAGCTTATTATAGCGGAGGTGGGGTGGGTGCAGTGTACATCAGGAGTCGGAGCTTATTATAGCGGAGGTGGGGTGGGTGCAGTGTACATCAGGAGTCGGAGCTTATTATAGCGGAGGTGGGGTGGGTGCAGTGTACATCAGGAGTCGGAGCTTATTATAGCGGAGGTGGGGTGGGTGCAGTGTACATCAGGAGTCGGAGGTTATTAAAGCGGAGGTGGGGTGGGTGCAGTGTACATCAGGAGTCGGAGCTTATTATAGCGGAGGTGGGGTGGGTGCAGTGTACATCAGGAGTCAGAGCTTATTATAGCGGAGGTGGGGTGGGTGCAGTGTTCATCGGGAGTGAGAAATGATTATAGCGGAGGTGGGGTGGGTGCAGTGTTCATCAGGAGTGAGGGAGCTGATTATAGCGGAGGTGAACTGGGTGCAGTGTACATCAGTAGTCGGAACTGATTAAAGCGGAGATGGGGTGGGTGCAGTGTTCATCAGGAGTGAGAAATGATTATAGCAGAGGTGGGGTGGGTGCAGTGTTCATCAGGAGTCGGATTATAGCGGAGGTGGGGTGGGGCAGTGTACATCAGGAGTGAGATTATAGCGAGGTGGGGTGGGTGCAGTGTACATCAGGAGTGAGCTTATTATAGCGAGGTGGGGTGGGTGCAGTGTACATCAGGAGTGAGCTTATTATAGCGGAGGTGGGGTGGGTGCAGTGTACATCAGGAGTCGGAGCTTATTATAGCGGAGGTGGGGTGGGTGCAGTGTACATCAGGAGTCAGAGCTTATTATAGCGGAGGTGGGGTGGGTGCAGTGTTCATCGGAGTGAGAAATGATTATAGCGGAGGTGGGGTGGGTGCAGTGTTCATCAGGAGTGAGGGAGCTGATTATAGCGGAGGTGAACTGGGTGCAGTGTACATCAGTAGTCGGAACTGATTAAAGCGGAGATGGGGTGGGTGCAGTGTTCATCAGGAGTGAGAAATGATTATAGCAGAGGTGGGGTGGGTGCAGTGTTCATCAGGAGTGAAAATGATTATAGCAGAGGTGGGGTGGGGCAGTGTTCATCAGGAGTGAAAAATGATTATAGCAGAGGTGGGGTGGGGCCAGTGTTCATCAGGAGTGAGAAATGATTATAGCAGAGGTGGGGTGGGTGCAGTGTTCATCAGGAGTGAGAAATGATTATAGCAGAGGTGGGGTGGGTGCAGTGTTCATCAGGAGTGAGAAATGATTATAGCGAGGTGGGGTGGGTGCAGTGTTCATCAGGAGTGAGCTGATTATAGCGGAGGTGGGGTGGGTGCAGTGTTCATCAGGAGTGAGAAATGATTATAGCAGAGGTGGGGTGGGTGCAGTGTTCATCAGGAGTGAGAAATGATTATAGCAGAGGTGGGGTGGGTGCAGTGTTCATCAGGAGTGTGAACTGATTAAGCAGCGGAGGGTGGGCCAGTGTTCATCAGGAGTGAGAAATGAGTTATAGCAGAGGTGATGGGCAGTGTTCATCATGAGAAATGATTATAGCAGAGGTGGGGTGCAGTGTTCATCAGGAGTGAGAAATGATTATAGCAGAGGTGGGGTGGGTGCAGTGTTCATCAGGAGTGAGAAATGATTATAGCAGGAGGTGGGGTGTGCAGTGTTCATCAGGAGTGAGAACTGATTATAGCAGGAGGGGTGGGTGCAGTGCAGTGTACATCATCGGAGCTGAGAAATGAGATGGGGTGGGTGCAGTGTTCATCAGGAGTGAGATTTATAGCAGAGGTGGTGGGTGCAGTGTTCATCAGGGTGAAAAATGATTATAGGCAGAGGGGGGTGGAGGCAGTGTTCATCAGGAGTGAAAATGATTATAGCAGAGGTGGTGGTGGGTGCAGTGTTCAGGTAGTGAGAAATGATTATAGCAGAGGTGGGGTGGGTGCAGTGTTCATCAGGAGTGAGAAATGATTATAGCAGAGGTGGGGTGGGTGCAGTGTTCATCAGGAGTGAGAAATGATTATAGCAGAGGTGGGGTGGGTGCAGTGTTCATCAGGAGTGAGAAATGATTATAGCAGAGGTGGGGTGGGTGCAGTGTTCATCAGGAGTGAGAAATGATTATAGCAGAGGTGGGGTGGGTGCAGTGTTCATCAGGAGTGAGAAATGATTATAGCAGAGGTGGGGTGGGTGCAGTGTTCATCAGGAGTGTGAGCTCACCAAACTGGTTAATCAGGCGGCAGCGGTATTGACCCCCGTCGCTAAGCTGCAACTTGTCAACAGTCAAATCCGTCAGTCCGCCCCACTCCAGGCCCAGCAGCTGATAGCGGCCTCCATTGAGAAAGTCGACCTGCTTGCTGGGAGTCGCACTGCTCACGCGAGTCCATTCTACCTTAGCCGGCCGAGGCTCGGATCGACACGGCAGAGTGAAACTGGCGTTAGCCCAGGCCCAGTGGGCCAACTGTTTAGTTCTAATCTTCGGCCGCCTAGCAACTACATTCACGTAGGCATTGGCGTAGAGATAGGCGCCTGGCAACCCACTCGTGCAGTTGCACTGGTACACCGCCCTATCGGCGTAGCTGGCACTATCCGTAACCATGACAACCGATTCTGTTGTTGAACTGCTGTTCAATTTCAAACTGACGCCATTTCTACTAATCCACTGACAGCGCTGCGCATGATCCGCTTGGCAACGCATCACTAGCCGGTCGCCAATGGCAACGACAGCGTTGGACGGCGGGCGACCGCGGGAGACCAAATTGGAGGCAGCACAATTTGCAGGTGAAAATCTGAGAACGCAACGACGCCACTGTTGCTCGTGGCAACGCAACGATAGCGGCCTGCGTGGTTGCAGGTAGTGAAATATGTGTCAACAGATTGCGTAGTTTTTCAGTAATGAAAATAATTTTTGACTTCTGTGCTCTGCTATTTAAGTCAGAGATGGGAGCAAGGGGCTGTGTGCATGGCGCACAAGAGCATCGCCATCGGGGGACACACAGGGGGGGGCATGCCAATGCTTTGTCCCCCCCCACATCACTTTGTGACCCGTTGTGGAAATCAATGATTTTGCTTTGCGGCGCCAAAATGAGTTGCCTGTATGCGGCGCCAAAATGAGTGCCTGTGTGCGGCGCCAAAATGATTGCCTGTGTGCGGCGCCAAAATGAGTTGCCTGTATGCGGCGCCAAAATGAGTGCCTGTGTGCGGCGCCAAAATGATTGCCTGTCTGCGGCGCTAAAATGAGTGCCTGTCTGCGGCGCCAAAATGAGTGCCTGTCTGCGGCGCCAAAATGAGTTGCCTGTATGCGGCGCCAAAATGAGTGCCTGTGTGCGGCGCCAAAATGATTGCCTGTCTGCGGCGCCAAAATGAGTGCCTGTATGCGGCACCAAAATAATTGCATGTATGCGGCGCCAAAATGAGTGCCTGTCTGCGGCGCCAAAATGAGTGCCTGTCTGCGGCGCCAAAATGAGCGCTAACAACACCGATTCTTAAAATCATATACATGTACACGTCATGTACGTACAATGTAGAATACTTGACTTTGCCCCCCCCCCTGGCGCACTTTAAGCGACATTGTCGCACAACCGGCGAGAGGCATTACTGCTCATTTCGCCGACTCCCCTGAGCAGTCATAGGCACAGACACACTCACACAGGAGTGTACAGCGGCCCTAACTTTATTTTATCGTTAGGCATGTACACTTCACTGTGCCTTGGGGGTTAATTGCACAAGCAGAGCCAAGCCGAGATTCCAATTCAGCCCCAAATTAACGTGACTGCACTTGGAATCGAGCCTGGGCCGCTGGCACAGCAGACCACTAGACTACGGCATCCAAAGACGTTCATTATTTAAAGATAATTGAATAACTTGAAAAATAATAATTACCCAGACGGTTGCCAATGTCAGCCCTGATTTTCAGCACCAGTCCGGTGCCTTGGTCAACAACCCGACGCTCAACGCCATCGCTAGCGGCATCATCTACTGGCAAAAACTGCCCATCCGACTCGCTACTAGAAGCAACTTGCCAAGCAATAGTTGGCGGCGGATTGCCTGAAAAGAAGCAGAACAGCATCAGAGTGCTGCCCGAGAAAGCTGTCGCCGGGTTTGCTGCAGACGTATCGGCCGGACTCGCTGACATCAGGCCGACTGTCGAAGAATATTGACTGTCGGTTGAGGACGAGGTCCCGGGTTCGAGTCGGCCAGGCGGCAGCACGGAGAGCCGGTAAGCCAGGCGGTCTTCAATAATTCTCCGCAGGCCGGGGTCGCGCCAGCCGCACCTGTAGACGCCGCTGCCGTCGCTTTGTCGAACCGAGGCGAACAGCAGGGCGCCGTTGCTGGGGTCGATGCCCATTCGAGCGGCGCCTGCGGGAGCAGGTTGGCCAGGGTGACTTCTACGTACGCGGAGGCAACACAGAGGGTCTACAGACTTTCTCCTCGACAGGAGTGTCAGGAATGAACCCCAGTTAACTCAAAATGCACGAGTCACATTCTAATTACACCCTATTCAACTCAGGAGTCACACCCAATCCACCTCAGGAGTCACATCCAATCCACCTCAGGAGTCACAACCCATCCACCTCAGGAGTCACACCCAATCCACCTCAGGAGTCACACCCCATCCACCTCAGGAGTCACACCCCATCCACCTCAGGAGTCACATCCAATCCACCTCAGGAGTCACAACCCATCCACCTCAGGAGTCACACCCAATCCACCTCAGGAGTCACATTCCATCCACCTCAGGAGTCACACCCATCCACCTCAGGAGTCACATCCAATCCACCTCAGGAGTCACACCCATCCACCTCAGGAGTCACACCCAATCCACCTCAGGAGTCACATTCCATCCACCTCAGGAGTCACACCCCATCCACCTCAGGAGTCACATCCAATCCACCTCAGGAGTCACACCCATCCACCTCAGGAGTCACACCCCAATCCACCTCAGGAGTCACACCCCATCCACCTCAGGAGTCACACCAATCCACCTCAGGAGTCACACTCCATCCACCTCAGGAGTCACACCATCCACCTCAGGAGTCACACCCCATTCACCTCAGGAGTCACACCCCATCCACCTCAGGAGTCACACCCAATCCACCTCAGGAGTCACACCCCATTCACTCAGGAGTCACACCCATCCAATATCAGGAGTCACACCCCATCCACCTCAGGAGTCACACCCCAATCCACCTTAGGAGTCACACCCATTCAACTTAGGAGTCACACCCCAATATCAGAAGTCACACCCCATCCACCTCAGAAGTCACACCCAATCCATCTTAGGAGTCACACCCCATTCGACTTAGGAGTCACACCCCCAATATCAGGAGTCACACCCCATCCACCTCAGGAGTCACACCCAATCCACCTTAGGAGTCACACCCCATTCAACTTAGGAGTCACACAGTAGCTTCACAATCGCAAGTTCGAATAATAAAACAAATAAGACAATGCAAGTCGAACCTTCGGTTGCCATGGGAACGGTGTGCAGCCGGCCAGTAGCGCTAATCAATTTGTGCCATGTAAACAGGCCGCCCATCAAACGCAGGTGAGAAGAACCACCTGAATCAGTGAGCGCGGCTGGAGCAGCTTTGCATGGCAACCGCAGGCTGTCGCCCGCTCTGCTGCTCACAGTAATTATCGGGGCAGATTGAGCAGCTTCCATGGTTGTTACTATGGCAACGTCTGAGACGGCAACGCCCAGGCTATTGACGGCGAGGCAGCGGTAGACTCCAGGCGAAATTGCCTCAAACGAGCTGTTCACTGAAAGTGAGTCAACATTAATATATTCTTGGTTACTACAAAGGTCAGACTAAAAATTTCACAATAAAGATGCTCAAGATTTTCACCCTTAGCACTTCGAGCATTTACTCTTTAAAATCCAAAAGAAATAAGGGACTTATTTATTTATCCCCCAGCTTATTTTATTGCAAGATCTAATAAAATCAGATAAAAATTGACAAAAATCTGCTCACCATAGAAAGATTTGTTCCGGCCAAGACTACTATTAGTAGCGATAACTTGACCGTCTCGATGCCACACTAAATTAGGCGGCGGATCGCCGAATGCGCCGCATTCCAGAGTCACGTGATCGGGCTTCAACAAGATCACGTGACGTTGAGAAGCCGGCCAATGGATAAAAGTAGGCGGCGTGCCCTCGTCTGATATCGGTCCTAAAAAGTGAATTAGGCAGACGAAACTAATTTAAAAATAAATTCACCCCAGAATACACCACAGTCCCCGACCCCACAACACACACCCCACTCCCCGACCCCACAACACACACCCCACTCCCCGACCCCACAACACACCCACTCCCCGACCCCAGAAACACACACCCACTCCCCGACCCCAAAACACACCCCACGAACCCGACCCAACACACACCCCACTAGAACACACGACTCCCCGACCCCAAAACACACACCCCACTCCCCGACCCCAAAACACACACCCCACTCCCCGACCCAAAACACACACCCCACTCCCCGACCCCAAAACACACCCCACTCCCCGACCCCAAAACACCCCACACACCCACTCCCCGACCCCACACACCCCACACACACCCCACTCCCCGACCCCAAAACACATACCCCACTCCCCGACCCCAAAAGACCCCACTCCCCGACCCCAAAACACACACCCCGACTCCCCGACCCGATGCACACACCCACTCCCCACCACGTGACGTTGAGGCCAATGGATAAAAGTAGGCGGCGTCCCCCATCCTAAACAAGTGACCCCCCCAGAATACACCACAACCCCCGACCAACACGACACACACTCGACCCCAACTCCCCGACCCCAAAACACACACCCCACTCCCCCCCAGAAAACACACACCCCACTCCCCGACCCCAAAACACACCCCACTCCCCGACCCCAAAACACACACCCCACTCCCGACCCCAAAACACACACCCCACTCCCCGACCCCAAAACACATACCCCACTCCCCGACCCCAAAAGACCCCACACCCCAAAACACCCAAAAACACACAGACCACACACACTCCCCGACCCAGAACACACACCCCACTCCCCGACCCGAAAACACACACCCCACTCCCCGACCCCAGAACACACACCCCACTCCCCGACCCCAGAACACACACCCCACTCCCCGACCCGAAAACACACACCCCACTCCCCGACCCCAGAACACACACCCCACTCCCCGACCCCAGAACACACACCCCACTCCCCGACCCCAGAACACACACCCCACTCCCTGACCCCAGAACACACACCCCACTCCCCGACCCCAGAACACACACCCAATCCCCGACCCTAATTCAGACCTTAAAACAAGCAGTCCCTAGCAGGGACCATACAACAGAACACCACACTATTACTTTAGCAAAGCAGTTCAATAATTTACCTGTTCCGTCACAAGATGCGACAAGTACGCTTGCAACAATCCAACTTAGTTTCCAAATCCAGGCCAGATAAAACACTAGTAGCATTGCCAGTGCAGATTGAAAAAATCTACTGCTATCCAGACTACTGGGCTAGTAGCCACTTAAGATTAGCGATTGCTTAGGATGCATGGGCTGAAATGTGTATTTTTAGTGAGGTTATCAGAGTTTTGATAAAAACAATAAATACCATGAATGTTTCAAATGAAATAAACAAACAAAATACAGATTCTATTCTACATGTCATCGAATATATTTTATTATTGAGAAAAACTAGACAAAATATAAGCAATTTAAGGCAAGGCCTGCTTGAAAAAACAATGGATTTTATGTTCAGAAAAAATTATTTAATCAACGAACACACGCTACGTGTCAATATACACTTTAAACCAAATGTTTTAAATAAAAAATGGACGGAATTAATTTAAAACAAATACGGTGACAAGCAAGCTAAATAAAAGCGATTAAAATTGTACTACAAGCTACTTACAGTGGTTGCATTAGGCAACGTGTTTGTATCAAATTTCAACAAATTAAAACTATTAACAAACCGCACAACGGTTGTTTGTTAGTAGTAGGGCGAATTATGACACCGCCGCACCAGCACCGGCGAGACAGGCGGCAATGCAAATGCACAGGGAAAAATACACTGCGGAGATATGAGCCCTATCTCTGTGCATTGGGGACGGCTAAGCACTGCAGAGATATGAGCTCTATCTCTGTGCATTGGGGACGGCTAAGCACTGCAGAGATATGAGCTCTATCTCTGTGCATTGGGGACGGCTAAGCACTGCAGAGATATGAGCTCTATCTCTGTGCATTGGGGACGGCTAAGCACTGCAGAGATATGAGCTCTATCTCTGTGCATTGGGGACGGCTAAGCACTGCAGAGATATGAGCTCTATCTCTGTGCATTGGGGACGGCTAAGCACTGCAGAGATATGAGCTCTATCTCTGTGCATTGGGGACGGCTAAGCACTGCGGAGATAGAGGCGATTCATGATACTGCCGCACTAGCACTGGCGAGATAGGCGGCAAAAAGGATATAGGAAAAATACACTGCGGAGAGGATCCTATCTCTGTGCATTGGGAACGGCTAAACATTGCAGAGATAAGAGGGGTGGCCAATCTCTGTGCTCTGTGTTAGGGTAAGGTTATAAAGTTTTACAACTGCACAGAGGACGGCTGGTGTTGCTTACCTGGATAAGGGGACGGGGGGATACACTAATTACAGCCGGTGGCCTCTATAACGGTAAAGTAATTATTACCTGAGCATGGCTGGATGTTCATATACGATATGATAAGGAGAGGGCATGCATGTACAAATTACTATATAAGCAGCCACGCAAGTACAAATAAACAAATAGACAAAAACAAAATTGTATAAAAGGATTTTTAAAAACCTTACTACTTCTAAAAAACAACTCTTTCTCTTTCAAAATGAAAACTTTTAAAAGTTGTCATAGAGACCTCTATGAGGTCTGTATAAGCTGCGAAGTGTGCCTGCTTGGAGGCGTGTCCCCAAGACACCACGAGAATGAGAACTGTCTGGTCTCATGCTGGTTGGCATGCGACCAGTGCGGCACCGTCGAAGCTCTGCAGGAGGGAAAAATTCCAGCATATCATCGAGGACACAGGATCGTCAGCGATGACAAGAAAAAGCAAGAAAGTAACCGCTGGAAAGTAATCCGCGCCATCAAAAAGAGCAACGAGAGAGAAAAGAAGATCCAGCAGAAAAAGGGAGCCAGCAGGAGTCTGCTATCAGCTCACTTGAGTCAAGTAATTGACTCTACATTGAAGAGGATGAGGCCAAGCGGGTCTTCAGCAGCTGCAGAATTTGAAGTTGAGCTGTCTGCTGGAGTCGAGGCTGCTGGAGTCGAGGCTGCTGGAGTCGAGGCTGCTGGAGTCGAGGCTGCTGGAGTCGAGGCCGCTGGAGTCGAGGCTGCTGGAGTCGAGGCTGCTGGAGTCGAGGCTGCTGGAGTCGAGGCCGCTGGAGTCGAGGCTGCTGGAGTCGAGGCTGCTGGAGTCGAGGCTGCTGGAGTCGAGGCTGCTGCTGTCATAAACTTCATAGAGGAAGATGTCCTGGATCAGTTCCTCAGGGAATTCAACGCTGGTCAGCAGCAGCAGCAACCTGTCTCTTCGGTTCCGGTGATTGCTGGAAAACAACTTCATCTAATTGAAGACGACCACGAAATGGAAATCCTAGAAGAGGAGGGCAGCGACAATGAGTCGCATAATGCAATTGTGCCACCTGCAGCTCCAGCCGCCCCAGCTGCTCTGGCCGCCCCAGCTGCTCTGGCCGCCCCAGCTGCTCTGGCCGCCCCAGCTGCTCTGGCCGCCCCAGCTGCTCTGTCCGCCCCAGCTGCTCTGGCCGCCCCAGCTGCTCCAGCCGCCCCAGCTGCTCTGGCCGCCCCAGCTGCTCTGGCCGCCCCAGCTGCTCCAGCCGCCCCAGCTGCTCTGGCCGCCCCAGCTGCTCCAGCCGCCCCAGCTGCTCTGGCCGCCCCAGCTGCTCTGGCCGCCCCAGCTGCTCTGGCCGCCCCAGCTGCTCCAGCCGCCCCAGCTGCTCTGGCTGCCCCAGCTGCTCCAGCCGCCCCAGCTGCAGCCTCTACAATTCCAGCTTCTCAATCCGAAACTCCACCCGTGCCAGCTGGAGTTGCCTTCTTTCTGCCTCCTGTCGGCGGGGCTGGGTACGAGGTAACGATTTTCGAAAATCGTATTAGAATTGTGCCGCTGTGACTAAGCAATTTTTGTACTTTTTTGCTTTCTGTGTGGAGTGAGAAATCTACCCATTTATTGCAATTATTGCTAAAACTTTATTTCAACTAGCTTTTTAAAGTTGAAAGTAGGTACATTAATTAATGATTTGATCATCTCATAACTCTGTATTCGCTTCTAGGAATCTTGCTTATAAGTTTTCAGTTTTCATTTCCAAATTAGTTTTAAAAAAAGCTCGTAGCTCGTAGTGGCAACCAATATTTTTTTGGTATCCGAGGTAAAAAAAATTATTTGAAAAGTAGGTGAAACATTATACAGTTGAATTTAACAAATTAAAATCAACATAACATACTTTCAATAAATTGGTGATGGTTTCGTATGCTTGGTGCGATTGATTAGGTATAATTTTCTTTCTACTGCTTTGACGCGGTGTTTCCTCATTCTTTAATTATTGAACTTTTCAGCTATATTTCTGCTTCTAAACTCTCGTCTGTATTTTTAATTCATTGTTCCATGCATTGTTTATTGACTATGATTGCACCATGTGAATTCGATAATTTTTTAAAAAAATATATACATATAATGTCAGCATTTTTCCACTCGGTGATTGGTTTGTTAATTAACTATTGGCTTCATTTTGCATTTTTTACCGATTGAGTCTGCGTAGGAGGCAAATAGAAACGAACTTTTACGAATAGGGATCAATAGAATATGCATGCAGAGAGCTAGCTTAAGGGAGAACCAAAAAAATATAACCAGCATCTACTAGCTTGTAAGTGTGGATATTGTACCAGTATTGCAGCAATAAAGACTTACGAAAAAGATTTCCAATATTCACTCCCAGTTGCTTATGACACTCAGTTGCAGCCAGTAAACACTGTCAGCTTTTAACTGCTTGCCTTTTCTATGGTTGAGCACTCCTGGATGGAGCAGGAGAATGACCACTCATGGATGGAGAATGACCACTCATGGATGGAGAATGACCACTCATGGATGGAGAATGACCACTCATGGATGGAGAATGGCCACTCGTGGATGGAGGATGACCACTCGTGGATCGAGTATGACCACCCTTGGGTGGACCATGACGTCAGCAGCGAGTCAGCAGCCAGCAGCGAGTCGGCAGCCAGCAGCGAGTCGGCAGCCAGCAGCGAGTCGGCAGCCAGCAGCGAGTCAGCAGCCAGCAGCGAGTCAGCAGCCAGCAGCGAGTCAGCAGCCAGCAGCGAGTCAGCAGCCAGCAGCGAGTCAGCAGCCAGCAGCGAGTCAGCAGCCAACAGCGAGTCGGTGACTGATGCACACCAAGGTAAGTGCCTTTATTTATCCTTTTCAACTTACTTAAAAATTTTCTTATCAATGCGATGTATATTATGCAGTCTAAAATTTTAGTCCAAAGAATGGGAGAAGGGGAGATAAAAGACTTTATACCGGTAGGGTTGTACATGTATGCTTGGGTACAGACGTTTAGTTTAGTATCTTTGATATTTGAAACTATAGGCAGCAAAAAACAAAAATATTATCCTAAAACCACAAACCAGGTTCAACAGTCAGCTTCAGCAGAGTTGCCCAAGCCTATGATCAATCACTGGAAATACTGAGGCTCAGATCGAGTCACCCAGACACGCTTCCGTCAGAATTTTTTGTCCAAGCTGGAGACAAAATTATTGAGGCAGTTCAGCAAAGAATTTCAAGACATCATTACAAAGTTCAGCTAAAGGCGAATATTCGAATGGTCCGAATAAGAGATGGGGAGATGCTTGCCGAAGAGGACAGATGGATAAGCTGTAAAATGCAGGCCCTAGACCTAGGTGGTGAAGCAGGCCGTTTAAACAACTGGTTGATTGAGCAGGAGCAGGAGTTGGAGAGGATCTGTAGTATGATTAATACGAACGGCAGTGGCTGGACAATTAAACAAATTAATTTTCTAGACATCAACCTTGCCAGGTACAATCCAATTCGATTTCGCCAGGGCAGAGCCGTTAGATTCAATCTTCCTGCCAGTTTGAAGAACAAAAAGGCTGTTATCAATCCACCGAGCACAGGCAAAGACTGTTTCCTGTACGCCTGTCTCGCTGCACTGCACAGCGCCGATCCGAAAGTTCAGAAATCGCCCAACAGAATATCCTCTTACGATGAATGGTTGCGTGAGCTGGACTTTGCAGAAATCTCCATGCCAGTGAGTGTCGCTGATATCGATCGCGTCGAGTCTAACAATCCAGGAATTTGCATTTCTGCGTTCTCTTGGCAGCAGGGCAGTGTGACTCTTCTCCGTCGCCGCAAGCATGAGTCAGATGACCGAAGACACCTCATGCTTTTGCTAGTTAAAGACAGCTACGGATCGGAGCACTGGTGTGCAATTACTAATTTTGACAGGTTAATGAACAGTCGTAATGGTCCCGCCATGAGGAAGTGGTGCACGAAATGTTTAACATCATTTTATAGCAACGAGAGGCTTCAAGAGCACAGGAACGAATGCAGCATTACTGCAGAAAATCCTGTCAAAGAAACGCTTCCAGTTCCAGGACAGAATGAAATAAAGTTCCGAAACTGTCAAAACACTGTCAGTCCACCATTCGTTGCCTATGCCGACCTGGAAGCCATTTTGCGAGCGAACACAGACCCTGCTAACCTGATCTCAAAGCATGAACCATGTGCAGCAGCTTTTCTTGCAGTGCCTCGTGAAGGCATGACAGGACCTCCGCTTAGGCCAGAAGGAGACATGTACAAGGTCTTTTGCAATGCGGACCCTGATGAGTGTATCCTTGGTTTTCTCAAATCTCTTGAAAGCCTGGCTCAGGATATATTTCACTGGAACCAGAAGCATAGCCACCAGCCGGCTGACCGATCATCCGCGACCGTCATGGATGATTTCAATTCTGCTGAGGTATGTCACTACTGCAAGAAGAACTTTAAAAGTTCTACAGATAAACATTTTGACCACGATCATTTAAATGGACAGTACAAAGGTGCAGCATGTCAAGAATGCAACCTGCGAGCACAGCTCCGACGCCGGTTTCTGCCCCTGGTTTTTCACAACTTAGGCGGCTACGACCTTCATCTTCTACTTTCCACTGCGCTTGGGAGCATGAAAAATTGGAAACTTAGTGTTGTTCCGCAATCATCCGAGCGATACTTGTCACTAAGGGCGGAATTCCCTGTTGCAAGTTACGTAAAGAACGGAAAAGTTGTGCCAATCATGTTTACAATTCAGTTCATCGACTCGCTCTGCTTTTTGAAGGGAAGTTTGTCCAATTTGTTTGCTAATCTTCCCGAAGCTGAATGCAAGCTGACAATGCAAATGCTTGAGTCAAGACCACATCTTTCAAGAGAGCTACTTCGAAAAAAAGGGATTTTCCCATATGATTACCTCACAGGATTTGAGATTCTCGAGCAGTCGGTTTTGCCACCTAAAGATGCTTTTTTTAATCGACTTTCCGATAGGGGAATTTCCGACGACGACTACAATAGAGCAAGAGCGGCATGGGCGGCATTTCAATGCAAAAGTTTGAAGGATTATATGCTCGCCTATCTTGAAATGGATGTAAGGCAGCTGGCTGACATTTTCGAGACATTCCGACAGGCCAGTCTGAAAGAGGACGGATTGGATCCGGTACACTACTTTACTACTCCTGGTTTGTCTTACGACTCAGCTCTAAAGTCGACTGGAGTGGTTCTAGAGCAGCTGACTGATGCTGACATGTATCATCTGTTTGAGAAGGGAATACGAGGAGGCATGTCCTTCATTAATGTGCATTGCGTCAAAGGTAATAATCCTAGCTTGCCAGGTTATGATGATCAGCAAGAGAGTGTAAGCCTCATGCCGATCGATATGAACAACTTGTATGGCTTTGCCCTGTCGCTTCCGCTTCCATGCAGGGAATTCAGGTGGGTACCGGAACAGGAAATCCAGTTCTGGGACTCCAATCGGTTTCTGTCACTCAATCCAGAAGCCGAGATCGCCTACCTTGTTCAACTCGATCTAGAATACCCAGCTGAGATTCACGATTCGACTCAGGAGTTACCGTTTGCACCTGAAAAATCAAAACCACAGCCAGATCAATTCTCGCCGTACATGGCCGAACTATGGAAAGAGATTGCTGAACAGCGAACTGGCAATGCTGAAGCTAAGTTTCAAGCAACGGAGAAGCTTCTACTCACCTGTACCGACAAGGATTCTTACGTAGTTCACAGCACCGTTTTAAGATTTTACCTGCAACACGGAATGCGGATCAAGTGCGTCAAAAAAATGATTTCGTTCAAGCAGGAAAATATTTTCGCGCCGTACATTGCCAGCAACAATGAAAAAAGAGCTTTGGCAACTTCCGAGTTTGCTAAGGATTTTTACAAATTGAAAAACAATTCTCTCTTTGGAAAAACTATGGAGAACGTTCGAAAAAGATGCGATGTTCGAATTTGCACTAACCAGACTCAAGCAGAAACTTGCGCCTCTCGACCAAACTGTGCCGCATTCTCGATTATCAATGAGTCGTTGAGCATTTTTCAGCTCAAAAAAGATAAAGTCACGCTTGACAAGGCCATTTTCGTTGGCCAGGCAGTTCTCGATCTCTCTAAGATGGCCATGTACAGCCTACTATATGACAGGCTCCGACCGCTGTTCTGTCATTCAGACGGTTCCAGAGACATGATGCTTTGCGGAGGTGATACTGACTCATTTTTTCTAGCTTTCAAGAATCATGATTTAACATCGGAGGTAATCCCGAAGCTTAGAGAGGAAAAAATACTTGACACATCCAACTATTCTCGAGACCATCCGCATTTCTCTGAAGAGTTAAAAGGAAAGCTGGGCTGCGTTAAAGATGAATCTGCTGGTGGAATTTACCAGGAGTGGATTCTTTTGCGTCCAAAACTTTATTCGTTTCTCCCTGCCGAGAATTCGAGTGCAAAGATCAAGAAAACTGCCAAAGGCGTGAAGCAGTCAGTAGTAAGACAGCAAATTTCGCATGCGAACTATGTCGACGCGTTCGAGTCCAAGCAAGAGCAGATGGTTGCCATGACAGCGATTGTTTCCAAGAAACACGAAATCTTCACGTCGGTCATGGAGAAAAGAAGCCTATCGGTGTGGGAGGATAAGCGAGTGTGGCTTAGCAGTAATCGAAGCCTGCCCTACGGACACTATGCGCTGACGCCCGCATCCCACGATCAGCTGAAGCGCATCCGACTGGTCTAGTGCGGGTGTTTAACAGACTGTTTAGTACTTTTTCTTGCTTTTAGAGTTGTTTAAATTGCCAAATTCTGTTTTAAATGTAGTGACTTGCATGTAGTAACTTTTACAAATTTGTATGCTTGGCTAATTGCGCTAGATTTAGCTGTCAATTTGTTTTTGCGGCGTGAAATATTGATATCAATTTAAGTTTTACTTTTTATAAAGCTGTGGCAAGTGCGCTCATACAATATTAATTCATTTTTGTTTGCTTTGTGTACTACTTGTTTAAAATGTGTTTTTGGTTTTTATCTGACATAAATTGTTCCTGTAAATTCAATCAGCGTTTTAATCATATTTTCTCTATCACTTTTCTATTTCTCTTCTCTCGGTGCACATCGTTTGTTATAACGATGGTAGTATTGTTTACTTTCGGATTTGATATGCGTTTTGCGATACTTTTGGTGATGGGCTAAATACGTTTTTGAAGTGTTCCATAGCTGTCTGCCTGGGAAAATGAATGTAAAGAATACTAAGTTTATCCTTTTATTCACTTTTCACTAATCATTGAAATATTTGCGGCAAATTGCTTGACTTGACTTTTATTTTTATTCAATGGAAAGAACTACATTGAGTAGACGCATGCTATCGGTATGCAACTGATTCAAGGACCGAGCTCCACTGAGAACAAAAGAGCCGCTGTGAAAAAGCAGACATTTACAAAAGTTTAAATTGAAAATTAAAGCAGAAAAGGATTCTGGTTCATATTCGGCGTTTGGGATAATTGATTTTAACATTAATAAGGAAAGTGCGGAATGAACTGGGAGCTGTCCATGAGCAGTAATAGTTTTAATTCGAACACAAATTGTTTGATGAGGCAGCAGTTGAGCCGGCACTCTCCGATGCAGCATAGCCACGAAGCGACGGGCAGCCCTTTTGGCGTCTGCGTGGGTCTTGGCACCGCAGATGCTCAGTTGCCCAGTAGGGTAGAGTAGCAGAGTCACTCTGGGAATCGCATCCGCTTGATGAGCACCCGGGGCCAGACGGGCCGGTAGATCACATGAGCCATGCTGAGAGCCAGTTCCCGTAGAGGCAGCTGAGCGCCCCTGCCACCATCCAGTCTCAGATCTACTCCGCCAACCAGATTGGTCACTCTTAGGGCTGTAGCTGGTGGGCTCATTTCGATCGTCAACTTCTTCACCAAATCTGCTTCTGCCAACTTTACTGCTCGTGTGCCACGGACACTGCTCGCTTCTTAAGTTGATGCAGAACTTTGGCTTAAGCCAACTGTAGTGCAGCAACGAATTTCTCACTGCACAGCCAGTATCTGAATCTTCAGTCGAGGGTGCTCCCAAATCTTCTAGGTTATAAACCTGTCTTCCAAGCAGCTCAGTCAGAAAAATCGACTTCCTTTCCCCATTTGACCAGATCGGACCACTGGCAATGCTCAGAATGTCTTCCGCCAGTTCCATGTACGGACGGGTTCCATCATTCCACTTAAACTGGTGCAGACTCTTAGATAGCTGTCTGTAGTAAACTCGCATGTCAGGTGAGACTCTCTCCCATGGATACGGAGGTGCGTACACATGGTGAGCAATGCGGTAGCTCCCCGCTCTGATTTGAACAACTGCCAACTCCTTCACAACAAATTTTTTGCTTGTGCTGTTGCACGGAATCCTTGGAAGTCAATGTAGTTCATGATGCAGCTTTCCTTCGAAAATTTCGGAGTCAGTCCACCTTCTTATATACTTTTCTGGCAGGCAGTTTCAGCCAGGCTGTGTTGCTCCCGTACCCCTTGACTAGACTCTCCTGTTCTTTCTCCAGTTCACCCCTCTGCTGGTTGCCATTTTCTTCTTAACTGATTTACCAATAGCGGAAAGCGGAACATTAAGCTTTTTCTGCTGCAGAAAATCGATGAACTCGTTCCACCCAACTGGTTCACGCTCACATGGCGAATCCCTCACTGCGTGCTGAATCAAGTCCAGTATGTTTGAGGAAGGGATTGACGTGCCTGCGATTTCCACCTCCCCGTTTTCACAAACTCGAATCAGCTCTGGATTGGTGGACAGGATCGTCCACAGACTGCGAGCCCTGGTTTTGAATTTCTGTGGCACCGACTTGCTGATCTTCTCTTCCCAGGTGTTATCTGGGGTGTCTCTGTTTTCATCAACTTGGCTTCAGTATTTCGTGATCCTTCTTTTCCAGCGTGCTTGCGCTTGGCCAGCAAACTTTGCATTGCACTTTGGTACATGGCGGTTTTCACATCTTCTGGACAATCCTCGGCATACAAGATGTCATCGCATTTCTTCTGAGCCTGCTTCAAGTCAGCTTCAGTGGTAGTCTCATTTGGCTTCAAATTCTGCATCAACATCTCATACTCTGCTTTAGGAATCAGAACCATTTCTGAAAATTTGTTCATTTTGCTTCTTCTTCTTTACCAGCTTAAGCAGAATCGGGAGTATTTTGATGAAGCCAGCCTTCAACAAGTCTGTCTTTCTTCTTTTGTGAGTAATTTTTCGAATTATCTCTTTTGACTTTGCAAGAACAGCTTTTTCATCGAGCGAAAACGATAGATTGTTTTGTAAGAGATTATGGCAGGCCTCGACAAGAAAATAACGCACTTCTTTTGGACAATTTTTTATCAACAGCCGCTTGAAGCGCACGGTATATTTAGGTGACGCAAGAACCGCAAAAAACTTGCATGTGAATCAAGCACTTCCATAGCGATGAAAACAATAGCTGATAAAAACAAGCTTCACTTTCACTTTCAAATACAAGATGGGGTCGCTGGTTGGGCAAAATTCTGGCCCGCACTCGCAGCTCATCGGGAGTTGATGGGTGAAAATCCAGGAACAGGTAAGCTCCCCTGCCCTGCGCGGTCACGTGCTTGAACACTGACAGCAGAAAGCCGGGCTTCTCTGTAAAGCACTGCCTGCCCAGTGCTGCAATCTGCAGCTGGTCTCTGGGGTTTTTCAAGATAGCTAAATACATTACATTCAAGCTCATTGTTCGCGACTCTTTTCCCTTGAAAAATATATTCTGAGTCAGCATCACCAAGAAGCACGGCAAGTGATGTGCGATTCCTGTGAAAAAATTTCGCATTGAAGCAGAGTTTGAAGTTTCCTCTATTAAGTCATCGAAAACAACCAGGTCATTGGGCCTAAGTGCTGCCTCGATGTTGGTGGGAAATCCCTGGCGCAGCTGCACACCTAGGCTGCTCAGTTCTGCATGGCCTGCCTGTGAGATCCCATAGTACCACAGAACTCTGCCAGGCTTCACATCAAACATGACGTCTCTGTACTGGATCAGGTGTTTGACAAAGGTTGTTTTTCCTGCATTGGTGGGCCCGCAGACAATCATGCAGCTTCCCTGCCTGAGGCGGATATCGTAGCAAACTTGCTTTTCTCCCATGTTTAATGCATAAATATTAGAAATCACGGACATCTTTTTCTTAAGTTGGCTTCAAACCTCTGTAAGATTCTATCATTCAAATGATTTTTTCATTAGCATGCAAATGCTTCAAAATCCCCTCAAATGACCGATTGAACAGAAACTTTTGATAAGCAAAATAGATGCAAAACACTCCGCATTTATTAGAGTTAGCACATTGAACTCTGTTTATATTGCTTCGGAGCCAAAAGCCAGTTGTTTTAATCTCTCGAAACAAATTATAAACCAAAGATAAAATTTCAGGTTCCCAGCCGAGGGAGTTGAACAACTCAATGCGATTTCCTTGCCCAACATAGCACACCACCCAGTGACCAAATGAGCCATTGTGCTGAAGTAGGACAAAAACAAACTTGTTTTCAAAGGAAATTGATGATCTAAATTTTCTTTTTACATTCAAGGGCAGAGAATTTTTATAGCGCAAATGTAAAGTAACTATGAGAAATTTTTGGTAAGGCAAAAATTTTCTGGCGAGATTAAGTAGTTGAATTGCATCCATGTCAATTAAGATGAATAGTCCAGCAAAAGCTCTCGGTGCTTGGTGACCTCAATCAGCGAGTCATACAGGCACATAGCAATCAGGGACACCGCTTCATTCAGAGCCTGTTGGAAGCGAATCTCCAGCCGCAGGTTGCCCTCCTTCTGTCCGTACCACAGAGCCGCTCCCTCGGGTGTGAGATCGAATGCAAACACCGTGCTGTTGTTGGAGAAGAGCTGGTAGGGGATCCACGGACCGAGTTTGTGTGGCTTGCAGATTGACAGCTTTTCAGGTAGTGCAAGTATTCTCTTACAAAGGAATTGTTTTCAGGTGTGAAGGCGCCGTGGCACACGGTTTCCCCACCTTTCTTTAGAGCCAATCGGCTAAGGTTGAAGCTCTGGAACTGGAACGGGCTCGCGTGATGATGACCGTTGAATGCTCGGTGGCTCACGAAGGCCAGCATGATAAACTTCGGCAATTTTCCATGAGTGAATCCTTCAATGTTTTTTGACTGAATACCCTGGGGTAGGATGAAGTTCTGCATTTCAGTTCGCTCGATGGGATACAGTGCATTTTGGTTTGTCAGCCCCTGCTCATGGGCCAGGCTGATGTGGGGCATCACTTTGACTCGGCGAAGATGCAGAATGCTGTGAGAGATTTCCATTCGGTATGCCGCGTTGTTTGCATTCGGGGTTCTGATGGCAAAGGCCCCATCGCTGGGGACCAGTTTGATGTGCAGGTGCAGATTGCTTAGCAGAAACACTGGGCACTGGAAAACATCGCTGAAGAGCGGCCCCGCATACTCCATCCATTGGGATTCCCTGTGGCTCTCCGTGTGCTCTTCAGCTGCCGAGTTCGGCTCCAGGAAGCCAGCAGGGTAAAGTTTTAGTTGCTGGGCATCGGATGAGCTCATTAGTGCTTTGAAGTACGCATGGTAGGGATAGAGCTGGTCTCCACCAGACACCACTCGCTGGTTAATGCTCACAATTACATCTGAGAAGGCTGTAGACAGAACAAAATTTTCTGGGTGCACGTCACTGTCTCTGCGCTCGGTGATGATGCCATCTCCATCTCGAACATCCTCCCTCAGCAAACCCCCATCCAGTCTCACAAGGCGGCAGCGAATATAAAGAAAAGAATTCAGCAGATCTGTGTATTCATCGGCAGATTGGTGGCAGTCAAATTCAATGGGAGAGTTTGCAACAATGGAATTAACTGGGTGAATATCAACATAAGTAGCTTTTTCAATGCAGGTTTGTAGAACGGGCGTCTTAAATAAATCAAGTCTGGGATTGAATCCGTAAGCCATGTCTATGACAGAGAGTCGAGCACGCGTTTCACAGTTTTCTTGCTGACTTTTTGCTTTCGCTTTCCTCCGCCTGCTCTATTCTTCTTTGCTTTCGTCTTCCTATTCTTAAGCTTTTTCCCACTAGCCTTGCTCGACCTCTTACTGCGATTTCCACCAGTTGCCTTTCGGGTGCCCTTCTTTTTCTTCAATCGTTTCGGACTTGCTTCAGTATTTCTTTTGCGCCTGACGTTGCTAAGCGTCGAGGCTGATGATGATGATATAGCCGCTGGCGGAGGCTGGTATGTCATGATCCCTGGGAAGCTCCCACAGCCATAGAGTGCAGGCTTTTCGTGTCCTGTCCTCACCCCCGAATATTGCTGGATTAGCTGCTGGTAGTTCATTGAATGCGTTTCTCCTGAATTTGAACTGTAAGCAGAACAGGGCTGTGAGTCTGTGCAATCAGTGGGCAACCATAGATGTCACGGAGCTGAACTCGAATGCTGTGAAGAAGACTGATTCGTTGAATCGGGAAGAATATTGTTTTCTTAAATATTTTTGTTTGATAGTTGCCCCATTCAATGCCGGCTTTCATTCCAACTGTTCTCAACAAGGAGCTCCAGTTGCAATTAGTTGACTCAACGATACTGCAGTGCACATTGATTAAGCTGGTGCGCGGGCAGCCAATGCAATGCTCGGACACGCGGCTCCCTGGCTGGATTTTCACAGCCTGGTTTCCAAATCCCAGCCAATGCAGAATTTTACTAGATGGAAGAAACAGCTCTGCTCTCGCAGTGTTGTTGTGCACCACAGTTCGTGAGTTGTGGATTTCGAACTTCATACCGAATTCCCTGTTGCCACTACGCCCCATCAGGCCGGACTCATCAGCCTCCATCTCAGACTCCCTGTCACTCATTGCATCAAAGAACAGCGAATCAGAGTTGGCCAGCAGCTCATTCAGGCGCTCCACCAGCTCCTCCACTCTAGCAAAGCGTCCGGGTTGAAGAACCAGGGCCTCATGCTCTCTTCCATCTGAGACAGTGAAGCAGTAAGGCTCGTCAACATTGAACCATGCAGCAGGCAGATGGATTTCAGCCAGACCTGCCTCATAGTCCACATTTCGATCCAAGTAAATAGGTGAAGGCAGGTAAAAATTAAAGTCACTAGGAGTACCTTCAGCATGCTCACTGTTAATCAAAATAGTTCGCATTATAATGATAAACTTCAAGATGAGGGATGTGCCAAAGCTAAACCTTTCTTAAGTCTTTTTCATCCACCCAGCCAGTCGAGTCGTAGCCCGCTCATTTCACCAGATAGCGAATTTTTCCCTTCCGCTTCTCCGTTTTCAGGATCTTCTCAATCACATACAGCCGCTGTGAGTCCGGGACAGCCTGCAGCTCGTGCTCATGGAAGAGTCCTCGAATCTCTTGCCCCCGCATGTCTTTAATCTTGTACATGTAGGGATAATGTTTTGGGGCTCTGCTCACCACGGTGTACACTTCCTCACTCCAGCTCGCTTTGTATCCCTTTTTGAATAGCCGTGGAGCATTGGAAATTCTCACTGACTGGTTTTCAGCGAATTTAGGCTTCCTTAATTTTTCTAGAGTCTCGACTGCTTTTCCGTCGTACAGGTTCATCCACACTTCAGATTCATTCTCTTTGCAGACACTAGTGGGTGCCATTTTGATGCTTCTGTGGTAGGTATTGTTGTAGGATTTTACCAGCTTAGGCAGCACATCAAGCCAGTGCAGTGTGCTCTTGTAGGTGAAGTAGCGCCACATTCTACTTTTCAGAGTCCGATTCCATCGCTCAATGACAGCCGCCTTCTGCTCGCTGTTAGTTGGGAAAGCCAGAATCCCTCTGTCAATGCAGTATTGACGGAAAGTGGAGTTGATAAATTCCTTCCCCTGATCTGTGCGAACTGTGCGCGGCTGTCGCTTTGAACTTCTCAGTATGCTCTCGAATGCTGACTTCACTTCTGCAGCAGATTTATTTTTCAGTGCCTTGGCCCAAGCACATTTTGAGAGCACGTCAATGCATGTGAGAATATATTTGTAGCCTTTATTATGCTTTGCAAATGGAATCATTTCCACTAAGTCAAGTTCCCACTGATCATCGATTGCGCGCACTATGATTGGGGCCCTTGGATATCGCCTCCTAGCTGGCTTGTGCAGAGTGTGCACTGGCTGCTCGCTGAGCCACTGCTCAATGCTCTTTGCAGATATTCGATCACCTCTTTGCCTCACTTCATGCAGCAACTTTGAGGCACAAGAAAAACTAGCCGGTTGCTCAGGTTTCAAATAAATTTTCTCCATCATGGGTTTATCAAGATACGTGCCTATCCACCTGCTCTAGCTGTACAGTATTTTTTCTTAAGTAGAAATTTATATTCCAATTAAATGATAGAGAAACGAGTGGCAAATTAATTTATTACTGTCAGATTGAAACCTCTAACATCGTAACAGTCGGTGTATTTTCCGAAAGCAAACAATCCATAAAAACGAACACTAAAACACTCGCACACCAGCATTTCAGAAATAGCAGAGATAAAAAACAGCATAGTGCCGTCAGATATAGGCTGGATAATCATGTGCAAGCTAAAAGTAATTTAGTTAGTCCAATGCATTCAAAGCATTCTAGCTGTTCAGTTATCAAAGCGAACATTGGGCAGCCTCATCGCGTCCTGCCGACGAAGTTGAAATGGCAGCTTTCGCTTCCTGCTGCTGCTGCTCACCGTCGAAGCCGCTGCATGCGCCCTGAACTGATACCACACCGGATCTTCCTCAAGGTTGGTGTCCCGCTGCGGAAGCAGTCCAGCATCAGAATCAACCAAAGGTATCGGTGTGGATGTGATAGGCTCAGTCACAATGCGCGGCCTTGTGGGCGAGCTAACGTCCTCGTCATCAGCATGCTCTCCGCCCTCATCAGTCTCCATTATGGGCTTCGTGTCCTGGTCAGCCTCCAACTTGAGCTTCTTGTCCTCTTCCTCCTCTTCCTCATCAGACTCCAGCTCGTACTGCATTGAGTTCCTCAAGGGAGCCACCAGCTGACCGTCGATCCAGGAGGCGATTTTCCAGAGCTTCTGCCACAGCGGCGGAGTCAGTGGTACGGCGTTTCGTCTCAAAAACTCCTCGCAGCAATCTTCCGGCAGCCGTTTGAGCCAAATGATGCCGCCTTTGACTTCCACAAACTTATCGAAGCCGAGTTTCACGACCTTGGGCTCGTTGTTGCGTGCAGAAATCACAAGTGAGCGTTTCACCTCCTTCAATTTCTTCCATTGGTGAACATTCAGGTTGAATCCTGGGACGCCTGGCTTCAGACTTGCCGTGCTGCCGTGTCGGTAAAACTTGCGAATAGCGATAAATTTTTGTCCTTCAAACTCCTGGACTTGTGCCTTATAGCCTTCACAGATGTCCATTTTCCTTTCGCAATTGAAAACTCACAAAAGTTAAAAGCTGAGGAAAAGTTCGGATGAAATTTTGGATTTGAAAAATTGAGAATTCTTTCTTGTCAGTTTCGGGGCTTATATACCCTCGACCGAACCACCCCAAACCACCCATCCCACTCCGGGCTCTGTGATTGGCTCTTTCGCAAACATTATTTCCAATTACATAGATTAACATTCATTCAGCTAAGCTAACCCACTCCATCCTATCTCTGCAGTGTTAACCACCCCCAATGCAAAGAGATAGGCCGCCTCTCCTCCTATCTCTGCAGTGTTAACCATCTCCAGTGTAAAGAGATAGGCCGCCTCTCCTCCTATCACTCCAGTGTTAAGCAGAGATAGAGCTCATATCTCTGCAGTGCTTAGCCGTCCCCAATGCACAGAGATAGAGCTCATATCTCTGCAGTGCTTAGCCGTCCCCAATGCACAGAGATAGAGCTCATATCTCTGCAGTGCTTGGCCGTCCCCAATGCACAGAGATAGGGCTCATATCTCCGCAGTGTATTTTTCCCTGTACATTTGCATTGCCGCCTATCTCGCCAGTGCTAGTGCGGCAGTATCATAATTCGCCCTACTACTGTAGGCGAAAGTAGCTTGTTGTTGTTGTTGATGTCTCTCTCTTGCACGCAAATGTGCTGAGCTGGTTAATGAACCTACATATGAAGCTACATGTAGTGAGAAGATCCTCAAAGTCTCAGGGCGGTTGAACAAAACGATGTTAGTCCCTGAACAGCGAGTGAGGAGGATTTGGGTTCTGCTTGACATGAAGAAGCCTCTGGTTAGGTACTTTGTATTGAGAGAGCTCCATCAAGCCAGAGCAGAGACAAAACTTTTGTCAGCCTAGTGGAACAATCTTGAAGGCGAAACCGACATGCTGGAGTTGATACAACTAGTGTTTTTTGGATCTTTGAGCCAGAGAGCAAGAAGTCGCGAGCCTGTTATATTTTTACCGTAACGAGCTAGAAACTGACGTCAATTCAAACTCGCGCTGAGATCGTAACGTACTCTAGACCAAGAACCACTGAAGAAACGATACTTACGTCCTTAGCTCAAACATGAAAAAATACACTTGACCAAGTAGGTGTGGTAAATTTGTTTATTGCACTTTGCAAACAGGACAAGCCTGGGCTAGTCATGTGAAGAAAAAACACAACTGAATGTCGAGAACAAGGACCAAAATGGAGCGGAGTCAGGCAGGGGAGACGGAGACAAAAGGCACTCAGGCAACCAGCCGTACGGGCAGGGGATGTGGAGCTGCAGCTCAGACCTGAGGGTTAAGAGAAGGCTGCTCATGCCTATAATGGCCATGCCAGTAGTCTCGCTGAGCATAGGTCGTAATAATTCTAGTAGCAACTACGAGCCAAGTTTTCCGGATTCAAATAAAAGCAGGCCCCAAAAATCTCCAGTCTTAGGGCCCATAGAAAACATCTGACAGGTTTGAGGCAGAGATCGGCAAACTCCGGCCCGCGGGCCCTACGCGGCCATCGAAACCTCTCTATCCGGCCCTCGGGTCCTTTGAAACTTCGCAATGGCAATCCGGCCCGCTCAAGGTTTGTGTCTCTGCTCAGCTCTTTCTCTTCTCTCTCTTCTCTCTCCTCTATCCCCTCTCCCTTCTCTTCTCTCTCCTCTCTCTTATTCTCTCTCCCCTCTCCCTTCTCTTATTCTCTCTCCTCTCTCTTATTCTCTCTCCTCTCTCCCTTCTCTTCTTCTCTCTCCTCTCTCTTATTCTCTCTCCTCTCTCCCTTCTCTTATTCTCTCTCCTCTCTCTTATTCTCTCTCCTCTCTCTTATTCTCTCTCCCTTCTCTTATTCTCTCTCCTCCCTTTTATTCTCTCTCCTCTCTCTAATTCTCTCTCCCTTCTCTTATTCTCTCTCCTCCCTTTTATTCTCTCTCCTCTCTCTTATTCTCTCTCCTCCCTTTTATTCTCTCTCCTCTCTCTTATTCTTTCTCCTCCCTTTTATTCTCTCTCCTCTCTCCCTTCTATTCTTCTCTCTCCTCTCTCTTCTTCTCTCTTCTCTCTCTTCTTCTCTCTCCTCTCTCTTCTTCTCTCTCCTCTCTCTTATTCTCTCTCCTCTATCTTATTCTCTCTCCTCCCTTTTATTCTCTCTCCTCTCTCCCTTCTCTTCTTCTCTCTCCTCTCTCTTCTTCTCTCTCCTCTCTCTTCTCTCTCTCTCTCTCTCTCTCTTCTTCTCTCTCCTCTCTCTTCTTCTCTCTCCTCTCTCTTCTTCTCTCTCTCTCTCTTCTTCTCTCTCTCTCTCTTCTCTCTCTCCTCTCTCTTATTCTCTCTCCTCCTTTTATTCTCTCTTCTCTCTCTTCTTCTCTCTCCTCCCTCTTCTTCTCTCCCCTCTCCCTTCTCTTCTTCCCCCTCTCCCATCTCCACTCTCTTCTTCTCTCCACTCTCTTCTTCCCCCATTCTGCCCTCTCCCCTCTCTTCTTCTCTCCCCTCTCTCCCCTTTCCTCTCACCCCTCTCTTCTTCTCTCCCCTCTCTCCCCTTTCCTCTCACCCCTCTCTTCTTCTCTCCCCTCTCTCCCCTTTCCTCTCACCCTTCTCTTCTTCTCCCCCCTCTCTCCCCTCATGCAAATACACAATGCGAACAATTTACTATGACCTTCATTATATTTAAGTTGTATATTACATCGGGTTAGAAATAAAAATAGATTCATGCGGCCATTTTTGAACTTAACGAAAGTCGTTGATGTTAACCTACAAAAAGTGCATTTCTCGCCTCTTTCGCAGTCTCATCCTTTTCCCGAGGAACAACAACTTCTATGGTAATTTATCGGTTGTAGGAGGACTGAGAACCATTTCTCAGTCCCCAAACGAGGCCTGAGAAATAGTTCTCAGTCCTGCTATAAACAGTTGTATTTAACAAATGTAAACCAACAACAGGAAGTTCAAATAGTAAGATTTAGAAGCGTCTTGTAAGCACTCACTCAAAAACGATTTCAACGGTGTTGGTGTTACCATTAAATGCAGCATCCAATGCCATTCTTGCATCCCTGCGTATTTGGTGGGATAGCAGCGTCCAGCTTCCCTTGTTTTTCGTCAGTCGAGAGCGTAGCGAATCGATCACTACCAGCAGCAGGATTCGTTGCAGCGGATTCTTTACTTTCAAAATATCGTAGCACTAGATCTAAGTCGTCTTCCATGGTTCTATTATATATGCAAATGGATGGACTGCTCAGTGCTCCATCTAGGTAGACGATTTATAACACTTTAGCCAGTCAGTCACATAGCTTGTGCCATAGACTAACTGTACTGGATATTGATGCGTATTTTGCTTTCAGTAGGTTAATATTTTCTCCTCCTTTTTCCAAATATGTCTATGGAAAAGAAAGTCCTCGATGATATTCTCAAGGCATCGGCTT